>JAPPVO010000031.1:65155376-65355376 GCA_030407325.1 Camellia japonica
AATATTGTGCATTGGACATTGAAACAAAAGGTCCAGGAGATACAGGAGAGAGGATGCCTTATGGACAGACTTTTGTCTATGAGGAGGAGGGCACAAGATGTTGAACTAAAAAACCAGGGAAGAGCAGAACAAAGAGGGAGAGGTTGCTTCGAAGGTAGAAGAAACCAAGGAAAAGCTTCAATAAGTTCTCAGACACAAGACCCCTTAGAAGAAGTAAATTTAGGGAAGGTTCTATGCAACAGCCCACCTATATAAGTGCTTGTTTGAATGATCTGGACAGGGACCAGTTATTGGTTGTTCTAAAGAAATATAAAGATTGCTTTGCATGGTCTTATAATGAACTACCAGGATTGGATAGGTCATTAGTGGAACATAGGCTCCCTATGAAGCCTAATTTCAAGCCATACAAGCAGAAACCAAGAAGAATGAGTCCAGAAGTAGAAGTAATTCAGAAGTCAAGGAAGAGATTCTTAGACTACTCAAGGCAGGCTTTATTAGGACAGCCAGGTATGTTGAATGGCTATCTAATATTGTGCCTGTAGTCAAGAAGAATGGTAAAATGAGGGTATGCATTGATTTCAGAAACTTAAATCTAGCAACTCCAAAAGATGAGTACCCTATGCCTATAGTGGATCTGTTGGTAGACAGTTCAGCAGGGCATCAAGTTTTATCAATGATGGATGGGCATTCTGGTTATAACCAGATCTGCATTGCAGAGGAGGATGTCCACAAGACAGCATTCAGATGTCCTGGAAATATTGGCACCTTCGAATGGGTTAAAATGCCATTTGGCCTGAAGAATGCTGGGGCTACATATCAGAGGGCTATGAACACTATCTTTCATGACCTCATTGGAGGGTATTTAGAGTGTTATATTGATGACATTGTAGTTAAATCCCAATCCATGGAGGAGCATCTGTTTCACTTAGAAGCAGCCTTTGAAAGAATGAGAAAGTTCAAATTGAAGCTCAATCCTCTTAAGTGTGCTTTTGGCGTATCATCTGGAAACTTCTTGGGTTATGTGGTACACAAGAAAGGAATACAGATTGACCAGAATAAAGCCAAAGCCATCATTGAAGCCAGGCCTCCATCAAGTAAGAAAGAATTACAAAGGTTCCTTGGCAGGTTAACTTTCTTCGAAGGTTCATTTCTAACACTGCAGGGAAAACTAAAGTATTTTCTTCCTTGTTAAGGCTGAAAGATGAAGAGGAATTTGTGTGGACAGCAGAGCATCAAATTGCTTTCGAAGGTATCAAAGCCTACTTGGCCAACCCTCCAGTGCTGATGCCACCAAAGGGTGATAAGCCCTTGAAGTTGTACATAGCTGCAGCAGAAGATTCATTGGGAGCTTTTTTGGCCCAAGATAATGAAGAAGGCAAGGAGCAAGCTGTTTATTACCTTAGTAGGTTTTTAAATTCTTGTGAATGTAAATATTCAGCTGTTGAAAAGCTGTGTCTTGCTTTGTATTTTGCTGCAATGAAATTAAGATATTATCTTTACCTACAACTGTCTTGGTAATTGCAACCACAGATTTGGTTAAGTACATGTTATCTAGACCTATGTTGAGGGGGAGAATTGGCAAGTGGATACTAGCCTTATCAGAGTTTCATCTAGAGTATGTCCCTCAAAGGGCAATAAAAGGGCAAGTTTTAGCCAATTTTCTGGCAGACCATCCATCTCAAACAGAGAGCCAAGAGATAATGGAACTTGGTATGGCTAGTGTTGAGCCATGGCAGATGTGGTTCGATGGGTCGAAAGCCAATGGCTTAATTGGAATTGGTATTGTGATTAAGTCTCACAAGGGGTAGAAACCACACATGGTTTCAGAGTGGATGAAGCTACCTGTTCCAATAACCAAGCTGAATACGAAGCCTTAATAGTGGGACTAGAAATTCTTATTGGATTACAAGTTCATGCAGTTGACATTTTGGAGATTCTCAATTGGTGGTTAACCAAGTGAAAGGGATTTCAAGTGTCAAAGCATAAGCATTTTACCATACTATGTTGTTGCATTACATCTGCTTTCTCAATTTCAAATAGCAAATGTAACTCATGTTCCAAGATTCTTGAATAATAGAGCTAATGATGTGGCTCAGAAAGCTTCGAACTTCAAGAGAAGGGATAATGCCCAAAGGGACATAAGCCAAACAACATATAGACAACCTTTGAATAAAAGGAATGTGGTCTTGGAAGTCAATCATAATGACTTACAAGAACAAGATTGGAGGCATCCAATAATGCAGTACTTGGCTGGTCCATCTTCGAAGGCCAGCAGGAAAATTAAATTGCAGTCTATGCAATATATGATATATGGCAATGCTCTCTACAAAAAGGGGGGGAGAGATGGTTATTGCTGGAATGTTTAGGCCCAAAAGAAGCATTAACAGCTATGGCTGAGGTTCATGAAGGCATCTGTGGTGCTCATCAGCCTGGTGTGAAGATGAGATGGTTGCTTCGAAGGCATTCCTACTATTGGCCAACTATCCTTAAAGATTGCATAGAGTATGCAAAGGGTTGCCAGGCATGTCAAAAGCATGGCACAATAAGGCATGTGCCCATAACTGACCTACATGCAGTAGTGAAGCCCTGGCCATTCAGAGGGTGGGCTATGGATATGATGGGGAAAATACACCCACCTTCTTCGAAGCATCATTGTTTCATTCTAGTGGCCACTGATTACTTCACTAAGTGGGTCGAAGCTAAGCCATACAAAGCTGTAGACCAGACAGAGGTCATTGGATTATCAAAAGATCTAATCCATAGATTTGGCATCCCACAAACTATAACTGTGGATAATGGGACTGTGTTCGATGGAAAGATGGTGAAGTCTTTTGTGGCAGAATTTGGAATTAGTCTCGTTAATTCCACCCATATTATGCACAAGCCAATGGTCAAGCTGAATCATCCAATAAATCCTTGAAAAAAGGAATACAAAAAGGTTGTGGAGGACAATCCCAGGGATTGGCATAACTATTGTTGGATGTTTTGTGGGCTTACAGAACTTCCCAAGGTCAAGCACAGGAGTCACTCCTTATGCCTTAGTATATGGGCATGATGCAGTGTTACCTGTGGAGATTAATGTTAAATCCTTGAGGGTAAGGTCAAGATCAGTTGGATCCTGAGCAATACCATCAGAGTATGTGCTTGGAATTAGAAGGCATAGATGAAGCCAGAATTTTGGCATTAAATAGCATTCTCTTGCAAAAGAAGAAAGCAGCCAAAAATTACAATAAGAAGGTCAAATATATTGGCTTTGATGAAGGTGATTTGGTATGGAAAACAATACTCCCAATAGGAATTAAAAGCCATAAGTTTGGCAAATGGTCACCTAACTGGGAAGGACCATATCAAATTCATAGAGTTCTGCCTTTTGGAGCATACCATTTGAGAAATTTGAATGGGTATATACATCCCAAAAAGATTAATGGCAGATATTTGAAGCCTTATTTTCCAACTATTTGGGAAACACAAGGAATAAAATAACACCAAGTACAAGAACATAAGACTGCTTAAATGATAGACAAAAATTTGTTTTTCATAAAGAATTAAGTACATTTTGCCACAAATTGGCCCAAAAAATCATTACAGTGTCTTAATTGTTTTTGTACAACAGATTTCCTATTGGTAAATGCTGAAAACAGTTGAATAGCTGCAGCCATTTCTTCTTTCGATCAGCCAGTCCTTGGTTGGTGATTTGCATTTAGTGTCAGTTCGGACTAAGGCTGATTCACTGCAGATAGCTCCTCTTCAAGTTGAGCTTTCCTTCCAGCAACTGGACTCGAAAGTGGGAGGCAGAGGAGTGTTGTTCTTAAGCTTTGACACTTCAGTATGTACGTAGGAAACAAAACTCTGATCGCCAGCCAATTTCTCATCCTCAGCCTTGGCAGCCTGACAAATGCTAATGTAAAATCGACAGTAGCTGCTGCCTGAGATAGGTGACTTGAAACATTCATGCCGGACTGCTCAGCAACTTTGCAGCATTGGAGGAACCCATTTCTGATTATAGGCCTTTGTAGAGCCTCGAAGGGGATCCTCGAAAAAGAAATCAACAATCCAGGCATGTCCCAGGTCTATCGAAGGTGCAGAAGGCTTGCTGCTGGAGGAAGAAGAACTCTCAAAAATTTCCAGCAAGGAGTCAGCCAAAATTAATGGCTCAGCTTCAACATTGAATGTTAGAGAGGTAGAGGGTATGTCGAAGAGACTAGCTAGTCTGGCTTCGAAGACATCAACCTCATCCATAGACATGAGAGGCACAGAGAGAGTTGTGGTGGAAGGCACAGAGGACTGCATGGGGATAGGAGAAATAGATGGAGCATCTTTAGCAGTCTCCATGGTCCTAGCCACCAATGAATCAAGTGAAGAAGGGCTGGAGCTAGGTAAAGGCGATAAACCTCGGATTGGAGAGCTACCAGCACCCTCAATAGGGGAATCAACTGCCATCGTAGACGGAGTAGCAGTTGGGATTTCCTTGGAAGAAGAAGGAGGAGCAAGGCTCGAAAGAGAAGTATCAAGGGTCAAGTGAGGAAGATATGGAGTCAAACCAAAAGAAAGAGTTAAAGGAATGTTAGGGCTCAAAGGGGGTACATGAAATGTGGGCCTAGGAAGTGGAAGTATTATCTGAATGGCTTTCACATTCTGCATTTGATCAACTTCAATTGAAATTGAGGGAGTCCTCATTGGAAGTATAGCCTCAGTAGTTGTTGCTGCAAAAAGAAAGAGACGTAAGGTCAAGCTCTAGTGTCAAAATTTGATAAGGCAAAACAGTAGAAGCATGAAAGAAATTACTTGTTCCAGAAGCGCTGGCACTGATGTGAGAGTTGCGAAGAGAGTAATGTTCAGCACTCTGTTGCCTTCTTGCAGCTTCCCTTTGTAGTGCCTCAGCAGCAGCAGTTTCATCCCTTAGAAATTGTTGCTGCCGTCTTTTCTCAGCCCTCTCAAAGACGATCATTGCTTTGGAATGTTCTTGTTCTACTGCCTTGGCAGCAGCTTTATGGACAGGATCTTCAATCAAGTCAGTAGCAGGAACAGTCACTTTCTTTCTCTTCCTTCTTGGCAATGATACTACTGGCTCCTTCTCAACCTCTCTCTCTCTTCAATTTGGGGATCAAGTTCTTCAGAAGTAAGCTCCTGTTCCATTGCTTTGTCAACTGTCTCGAAATTAGGATCTTCGACCAAATCAGAAGAGGGGGCAACCACCCTTGTTCTCGTCTTTTGTTGTAATGGTGTGTCTTGCTCTTGCTCAATCTCTCTCTCTTCATTTTGAGATTCAGATTCTTCAGGAGTGAGTACCAGTTTTCTTTTCTTTTCTTTTTCTGCTGTTGTCTGGCCTTGAGAGCAGCTAGAGTTTCAGCTCTTTTGGAAGATTCTTCTTGTGGAGATCCTGCACCAAAATATGTGAATATAGAGGAGACAAATAAAAGAGTTGAAGGAAAGAGGAACTTAGAAATGCTTACCCTTCTTCGAAGCAGCTCTGGTAACTATAGCTCGAGGAGGTGAGGTTGCATGAGAAGTTGTGGTAGCTGCAGAAAAGGGAGGAATGTTCTCAACTGTCGCTGACTTAGCCTTCAAAGGCACTCCTAACCCTATTAACAAGTCATGAGGGTGTGCAGATAGGCGCACTTCCATATTGGCTGTCCACCAGTTCTGGAATCTTTTCAAAACTAAGCCAATGGGAGAAAAGGGACAAATTGAAATTCATTCAATTCCTTCAGCAGTTTGAGTATTGCCGCCTCTAGCTTTGATTTAGATATTCTCAAGTCTCTAGCTGTAAGGTGGACATTCGAGAGACTGCAAAGTGGAACATGTATCCCTTGGGTGAGCCCAAATTGTCTGGCAAACTGAGAGGGGCAGTACACCTCAGATATGCATTTATAACCTCGAGGGTTTAAAGTGCCAATGAACAGCTCCCTCGGTAACAAAATTGAAGCCCACATATCTTTGTGTGGTGAGGTGGAGCACTCTTTATCAGCCAGAAAAGTTTGCAGCCAAGTAGGTCCTTTATTGGCGTCAAAGGGACAAAAAAGGGAAGCAGGAGGAGAAGTAGGGAGTTGGTAAAAGAAGGCAAAGTAATAAGCAAAAGAAGCAGGGTAAAGAGCAATCCTAGCATACTTTTCCCCATAGGTGCTAGGGTCCTGAACAAGGAATTTTAGGCATTTTTGGTGCAAATCAGTGAAATAGGCAAAAAAGCCAGAGCTGGAGCACCCAAAGGGGACCTCCTTAGTTAACATCAAGAGGTTTTTCACAAAATTGGGAACAAGCTCTGTAAACATGACCTAAAAGATAAGGAGCAAGAGCTATATGTTTTTTCAAGACAAGTGCCTTCGCAAGTGGAGCGAACTCAGGCATAATCCTCTGAGATGAGGTGCAAAAGAGAAATTTGCACAACCAGTATAAAATGAAGGAAAATAGTTCTCTGTCTCTCACGGGGCCTTCCCTTTTATTTTCAGCCTTTACGAAGTCGCTGTAAGAAGAGTTTAAGGCTGGAAGGGAAAATTTGACAGGGAGGTCCGGGTAGTTGGGAGTAAAAGGAGAACCATGGGGTGAAAGCCCTAAAAGATGGCAAATATCAAGAATGGTGGGGGCCATCATGCCGCACCGAAATTGGAAGAAATTAAAAGCCATATTCCAAAAACATAGAGCAGCAGGGATTAAAAAGGGATCCTCAGGAATGATGAACCTGGAAAGACGAAGAGCGTCGAGGATGCAGAGCTCCTGTAGGTCATCTTCTCTCGCGGGCACAACCTTGTCATACCATTCCTTCCATTCAGCTCTCAATGTCGGCCAGCAGCGATGAGGCCGGGTCATTCTCCAATTGCTCCAGTCAAGCCCTCCTTCGTAGAGAAGAAAGTGATCCTCCAGACGAGGGTATAAAGCTGGGAGTTGGTCAGGAGCTTCCCGAAAGATGGGACCTAGAACGTACTCTTGTTGGTTGCTGTGACGAGGAACAAAGAGACGTCCATCTATGGCGCTTGGCCCACCAGTTGTTAGTTTGGCGATTTCTTCATCAATACATCGTTTCAAAGCCATGGTAGGGTTGATACGGTCGCCAGCAAGCACTTTTAGCGATGAGGGATCCATTGGTAGCAAGCAGCAAGGAAGAGGGTTAACAGAAGATCGGTAGAAAGAAGGGTTTGTGCGTTAAAAGAGCAAGTGATTTCAGAGTACGAAACAAAAGGGTTTTTAAAGCTTTTTGTGTCTGAAAGATATATTGCGTAAGTTGCTAAGTACTAAAGGTATGAATACGAAAAGTTTCCTTCAATATTGATACTTTTGGAGGGAAAAACACAGCCCAGATGCTGAGATCAGCTTCGAAATAAGGTGTTTGGCTTCGAAACCAGATTTTGGCGCCAAAAATCAAACAACGACGGCTTCGAAATACAGAAGTCGGCTTCGAAGCATACTAGATGCTTAAAAATGTAAGAATACTCAAGGGTGGGTTTACTTAGAAGAGATCAAAGGCCTGTAATAGGTTTCTTAACAAAAGTAATACCCTTGAGGCAAAACTTAAGGCCTCTTAAGGATGTGAATTGTTGTTCGAAACATCTAAACCAATAGTTGGTTTGTATATACACAGAGAATTGTTTGTTCGGTTAAAACAGTGTACCCCAAGGGCAATTTCCATATTGTTGTAAGTATGGACTGTTGCAAAACTAGTCAGTATTAACCATGACTATATTTTGGTTATGATTAAAACAGGCTTTGAGGGGAAAGATTGTTAAAATTCGAAGCACCAATTCCAAACAAAAATCAACAAGAGTTGGTAACCATAGTCCATAAATTGGACAATTCATCTCAGCATCCTTATTGGAATTAATTGGATCTATATTCGAAGGATAAGATTGTTAAATTCGAAGCACTGATTCTAAATGAAAATCAGCAGAATTGTCAATTCTATTCCAAAAGTTGGAAGAATTCATGTTGATTTTAGTGTTTTAACAATTGTGTCCAGTTTCGAAGAATGAGTTTGTTCAGTTCGAAGCTCTGAATTGGCTTTTGAAGACAAAAGGAAACAGGGTCAAACAATGCCAAATACAGAAGAATTTTGTTTGTATTCAAGCCAAGGCAATTACATCGAATAACCCTATCTGGGTATAAACTCAAGCTCATAAAAATAAGGAATGGAATAAATAACAAGATCATGAAATTTGGTCCAACAGTGATCAATGAATTTTTGTTCTTTCTTTATTATATCTTCTATTTCTTCTAATGTTGGCTGCATGAGTTGATGTGCTCTCACTTCGTAGTAGAGCTCTTCAGCCTTTATTTCGAAAGCTTCCTCTCTCAATCTTTGTTCCAATTCGTCTATGACCAAATCATCCCAATACGCAGAATCTTTATTCTTGAAATCATCAAATTCTTCGATGAAGTTCTCTGCTTCGTACTGGGCATGAATTCGAAGAGACGAAAGTTGGTCTAAAGATTGTGTAGTAGCCATAGAATTTCGATGCCAGTAGAGGAGCAATGGAAGTTGGTCCAGGAACATATGAAGTTCTGCTTGGGCAAGGGGATTAAGGACATGACCCCTAGTCAGAATATCACAAGCCCATTGAAAGTTCTTGAGAGAGACTGCGTCCTCAAGAACATTGAAAGGCAAGTGAGAGAAAGCTGCAAGCAGAAGTTGAGCTTGTTTCCGCTCAGCTGGAGTAGGGGATGGTGGAGGTCTGTAAGGTGGAAAGACTTCATTCGTGAGAAGGGCAAGCCTCAGTTTCTCTGTCCAGCAAAGAGTTGGTAGAGGAGAAGGTGTAGATGCTTCTGCTTCAGAAGATGGAGAAGAAGGTGTGGATGCTTCTATTATGAGAGATGGCACGGAGGTGGAAGGAACAAAGGCATTAATATAATCAAGCCAGTCAGAAGAACAAATCTTCGCCTTCTAGGCTAAGAATGATGGGTTGCACCCTTGTGCCTCTTCTGGGCGTCGGGCAACAAACACTGTCGTTGTGGGCATGGAAGATGTATACTATGCCACAAGCAGATTCTCCTCCAAACTACGTCGATGGTCAATGGGCACGTAGGGGTAGACCACTGAACTTCGAGCGTTGGAAGGGAACTCCAAAGGGTCAGTGAACTCAACAAAATGATGGTTGATTCGTTCCCTCAAATCATAAGTCTCAGGGGTTGACCAACTTGTCCAGCCAGAAACCCCAGAAGATGAAGAAGTTGTAGCTTTATCCCATGCAAAGGTTTGTGAAGAAGAGTTTCCCAAGTCCATATTTGCAACTTTCTGAATCAAAGATTTGGGAGTAGTTTGTTCGAAGCACAAGAGTGAGTCAGAGGAGGAACTTCTTGTATCTATATTCGCAAGTTTCTGAATCGAAAGATTAAGAGCAATGTGTTCGTAATCCAAAGGTCGATGATTTGTAAAGGCATCCATGACCTGAATATGGAAAGGTGGATAAAGGTGGCTAATTAATGCATGAAAATTCTTTCGAGGAGGAACAACATCATCATATGACTCTTCGTGTGCTCGATCAATGGAGGAGAAAGTTGATTCGGCCATAGAAGGAGTATCAGTCTGTGCGAGTACTAAGGTATTGGGGTATTCACAAGATTGAAAGTGAATTAATGCAAATGATCATCAATAACTGACGTTTGCATTTCCAGAATTTAGACCCCATGCACGTTCTAAAAAAAAAAAAAAAACGCAGGAAAAGAGCTTTGATCCACTAATATCACCAAGTATTGGGTATATTAGTGCGGGGGGTAATGTTGGCTACATATTTTGTAAAAGCCAATCACAATTCGACACGTGGCAGAGTAAGGGTAATATAGGAAGACTAGTTAAGTCTTTGATCCTGATCGTACACGTGGCAGTTAATATTGGTTCTCACATGATCTGAGTAGCATTGGATCAGTAAAGAGATGCAAGGTGACGTGGCTTCAACGGTTACTCATATTCAAATTCAAATATAGGAGGGAAGCCTAACTGCAAATGATGGTGTAGTGGAACTACTTATAAGGCAACATGGTCAGCGATCATGGAGGAGCAGTTCGACGGTTTGAAGTGCAGTTCGAAGGTCATCCTTGACAAGTATAAATAGCAGGGAAGCCCCCAAAAAAAGACCCCCAGACTCAGATCCAAAAAACCAGTCATTTACTTCATATTTTCTTTTCCAGTTTTACATTTCCAGTTTTTACATTTCCTGCACTTTAAATACCTGTTCTTTACATTCCTGCACTTTAAATTCCTGTACTGCACTTCGTTCATAGGAGTAGTTTCAAGTAGATTATCGCTGTAAACCTCTATGAGGCTGAGTTTGGATCATTGTAAGTTTTCATCTTAATGAAATATTTCATTTGTTCGTCATTCATCTGTTATTTTGCTTAATTTCTCCTAAGTCAAGCCACCAGTAAAAGTCCTCTTTATTGAGGCTGAAAGAACTAAAACACAATCGTCTGATAATTGGTTGGCAATTATAATTTCTGGAAGGACTGATTGATCCTTGCTGGCACGCTCGCATTTACAAAAATACCCTTCGAAAGCCAAAAAGCCAACAGACATATAATATTTGATTCAAAAATTTACAACTCATAACCAAACATACAACTCAAAATTCTATTCAAAGCTCATAAAAAATTTAGAAAAAGTTCCGAATTTTTTTATATTTAAAATATAAAAATAATAGGTGCCAAAAAAAGAAAAAGAAAGAAAAAAAAAGAACACTGTTCCGATCAACCGGCCCGATGACTGGCCGGACGTCCGGGGGACATCCAGGAGGATGACCAGGTAGATGTGTTTGCAAAAGTGGGTGTCGAATTAATTTTTGAAAACTGTAAGCAAACACCTACCTCAAACCAAGCTCTGGAATTAACTTTGGAAAGCTCTACCAAACTGAGCCTTAATGTTATGGAATGGTCCACAGTGCCTTACATTCATGTAGCATGATTATGCATCCTCAAAGTTCTCACAACTAGATTTCCTCTAGGTTTTTTGTTTATGAATTAAAATAATTTTTGTTCTTATTTCAAAAAAATAGCATGCAAATAAATGTGTCATATGTATCTGGCTGTAAAACTAAATAATAATTTTTGTTTTGTGGAAGATTTTACTCTTTTAAGGCTCTGGGGTTATGGTAGATAATGATATTGAATACCTTCTCGTGTCACAACAATGCTTACATTTTTGACATATTGCAGACAACTCAAATAATTTTCCACTTTTGATTTGTAAATGTAGTCCAATATTGATCTGTGGAGATCATTTAATGTAGAATTTTTTTTTTATTTCCTTGCAACTTTCAGTTAGTTTTAGTGAGTTAGAAAATGCTTTAAATCATAGTTTTTCATTTCCGATGGAACAAGCTTTTCTCTCGATTGAATATATTTCTGGATTAGGAAAGAAATCCATCGATCATTTCTGGACAAATTTAAAGGACTTTTTGTTTCTGTGATAATTGTATTATGTTTCAGTCCTGTGCTAATGCTTGTCACCCTGCTGATGTTACTATCACATGTATATCAGGAGCTTTTGACAAGGCATAAATCAACTGTTGCTGACTTTCTTTCCAGAAATTATGAGTGGGTATGTGTTAGGTTTACTTCAATTATCTGTAAGTGTTAGGTTTACAGTCTAGAGGTAGAGGTGTTTAGCATCAATGAGCATTATAATGTCTGTGTGTACTGTTGGTCAAAAGCATGTTCTTGATTAGATGTTCAACTTGCATGCAATTGATACACTATGATATTACGTACTTCCAAATTTCTTCATATAAATTTCAGATCTTTCAATGACTGAAACATGTTCCAACTATCTCTTGGTTATAGTTTTTTCAAGAATACAACTCAAAGTTGCTGGGATCTCCTAATTACATCACCAGACGGCATGCTGTCAAGGTACAATTTTGTTGCTCTAGATTTTTAATATAGGTTCTATGGCCTTGAACTTCTCTTCTTTTTTTTTTTCTTTTTTTTTTTTTTTTTTTTTGTTGTTGTTGTCATCTTCATTGTGTTGTCATCTTCTCTTTATTCTCTATCTAAGAAGCATGGACACTGATGTGGATACAGACACGAGATATAAAAAAAAATGGAGACACAGACATGGAGGGGACATGGCAATAATTTTCTTTTTAATATTTTTATTTGCTATGTAGATTAATATTACATCCACAAACAATCAAAGTTAACAAAAACTAACATTAATTCAATATTTGAAATTTTAAAAACCTCAATCTTAAGTAAACACTTCATTTATGTCTTTTTTATGGATTTCTATTCATTATTTAAATCTAAGCAAAAATTAGTAAATATTCAACATCCAATATCCGTCAAATGTACTAAAAAAGAGTGGGTTAAAAATTAGTCGGCATGTCCCCGACGTGTCCGATGAAAATAAATTAATTAAATAAAGGGACACACCACATGGCATGCCCAGGATGTGTCCCCGTGTCCGACACTACTACGACACTCGTTTTGAGGTGTTGGTGCTTCATAGTTCTCTATCATTGTAATGTGTTATTTTTCTTGTCCTCTCCAATCAAAATTATCCATTTGTTCTCCGTTGTTGCTTTGTATAGTAATAATGCATTTTTTTTAAAAATATTTTTTTGGATGGATCTTTTAGCATGTAATTTGGTATTACCAGACTCAAAAATCTTTTTAGATTTTATATTTTTATTTCTGGAGACTTTAATAATAACTCCTTTGCTGAGAGTCAGCCATATGTTGCAGCTCCTAGGAGATATGTTACTTGACCGTTCAAATGCTTTAGTGATGGTGCGTTATGTGAGATCATTGGACAACATGAGGATTCTGATGAATCTACTCAGGGTACTCTCTCTGTATATATACATATAAGTACATTCACAATTACTTATATACCTTGCATATCTTACAATGCATTTATTTTACTTCTCTTTTTTCAGGACTCAAACAAGACAATCCAGTTAAATGCTTTTCATGTGTTCAAGGTCTTTACAGAATATGACCTAGTGTTACACGACATAGAAAAACAGCTTGCTGTTCCTTTTCACAATTGATTCATTTGTCTGAATTTATGTTTTTTTATTTTTTCTTCCATTTTATAGCTATTTGTCGCTAATCAAAATAAGCCTGCTGAGATAGTCAGCATACTCATCTCAAATAGAAGCAAGCTCCTCCGGTTCTTTGGTGACTTCAAGTTTGATAAAGGTACGCGCGCTCTGTTAATGAAATCTGTTAGAATATCCTTAGCACTGTGATGTAGACTGTGAGTAAAGATGTGCTTTGTCTCACAGTGGATGAAGTATTTGAAGCAGACAAAGCTCAAGTTGTCCAAGAAATTGCGATACTTGAGCCCACAAACAACCCGTGCATTCCTTGTTAACTGGCATGTGAACTAATTTTATATTTTTTTTGGTTTGATCACTGAAATTTCTTCAGAAATGTGCATAATTATATACTTAGTTAATGGTTTAGTCAAAATAGAAAAGCATAGTGCACGCCAGTTATTTGAATTATCATTTCTCATTCAAGAGTTGTTCAACAGTGAAATATGTTCACAAGTCTTAACTTCTAAGCCCATAGAAGCTTTTTGGATTGTTGTGTAGATGGTTTTAAGTGTTGTCTGGTTGCACATAACCTCACCGAGCTAAAGATTATTGGTATTGCTATATAGATGTGATTCTATAATTGCCAAAGCTGAATTTGTTTTGATGACTTATACTAAGTATGCGTTTTATTTTTTATTTAAACATTTCTGTTTTCCATAATTATATTTTGCTGAGATTTAGCTGAATTTTGAGTGTGACATGTCAATGTTTTTGTACGGTGAAAACTAAGGGAACAGGCATTGATTGCACTTGATCTCACCATGGCATCTAAGTAGTACGGATATTTCTAAAAAGTAGCGTGTTGGTGTCAGACACTTTCCTGATATGTGTTTGATACTTATCTAAACGTGTCCTAATTATTTAAAAAAAATTTAGATTCGGACACTTAGAAAACATACATGTCTATTACTGAAACACGTGTCTATTGATTAGAGGTACATAAAATTAATTATAAGTTTGAATAAAATAATTTATACTACAATGATAAAAGAAAAATAATATCAATTTATAGAAATTAGTATTATATTGTATTTATTTATTGTCTTAGAATGATATATTTATATATATGACATATAATAAATATATAAAATTATATATTTTGTGTGTCAACGTGTCGTGTCTTGTATTTTTTGAAAATTGTCATGTCGGCGTCTTTGTGTCGTATTCATGTTGTGTCACATGTTTGTGTCCGTGTCCGTCAGTGGCAGAGTCAGAAAATTAAGTTAGAGGACACCTTACAATTTTTAAAAAAAAAATTTCATGGTCAACTATAAGATAATAAATTTTATGGGTTAAATTTAAGCATAAAAAAATTAAATATTCATTATTAATATTAACAAATCAAAATTTGGTACGAGATAATAAAATAAGTTCATAATTTTAGCACAAAAAATTATAAATTAAAATTTCTAATTTTAGAAAATAAAAGATATCATTTATAGCACAAATTATTAAAATTTCTTTAACTTTTTTTTTCCGGGAGAGATAGTATTACTTATAAAGAGCGAATTACACTAATAGTTTATATAGTTTGGGTCTTGTGTTATTTTAGTTTTTGACTTTTTAATTGTAACACATTTGACTCTAGATTTTGAATCTTGTTCCAAATAAGGATAATTGAAGATACCATTGCTCAATTTCAAGGGCAAAATTGTCAATTTGATAAAATATAAATGAATTTGACAAAAATGAATGTCAAAAAATGTTTTTGAATTTTTAAAAATTATTTCTACCCAACAAAGATAAGATTATGTAAAACTGATAAATCTTTAACACATTTATTTATTTATTTATTTATTTTACTAAATTAATTTTTATTATGTGTTTGAATGATGACCATGTAATGGGTGATTGTTAGGCTTTTAATGTATAATCGATATATTTAATACATGAAATGTTTTTAGTTTTGAATTTTTTGATTTAGTAGAGTGGTTTAATAATGCGGTGGTACTACATGCACTAATTAATGTATTAATTAGTGTATCAACACTAATTATGACATTATTATTGACCCCACTCAGTATACAAATTACAAATACCAAAAACCTTGTAAATTATGCCACAGCATCAATTGGTACACTAGTTAGTACACTAATTGGTGCATATAATATTATTCTTCATAATGATATCATCGTCGTCGCCATATTTGATTTTTGGAAAAATATAAACTAATTTAATAAAAATAAAAATAACCACTCATTACATAATCATCATCCAAACACATAATAAAAATTAATTTGGTAAAATAAATAAATAAATATATGTGTAAAAGATTTATCAATTTTACATAATTTTATCTTTGGTGAGTAGAAATAATTTTTAAAAATTCAAAAATATTTTTTTGACATTTATTTTTGTCAAATTAGTTTATATTTTATCAATGACTAGCGTATGTTCGTGCCTGAAGACACGGTATAAATAATGTTAGGATTAAAATATATATATATATATTTTTTTTTTAATTAGATAAATTCACAGAACTCTTCATGAAAACTCACTTTTACTTATATAATATATAGTTAGTTAGACAGATGTACCTCGTCAAAAGTGTAATTAACTTTTTTTAAAAAAAAAGGATAGAGAGATTCTCTCTCTCTAGGACCAATGCATCACAATTGACAAACACATTTCTAGAGACATGGTTTTCATTTTTCTTCATCTTTCTCACCTCTAGGATCTCCAAATTCCTCATACATATACACATACATTTGCAGATATATATATATATATATATATATAGATACAGATCAATCACAATTTGTATCATCATCAAAAACCCACTTTCTCTCTCTGTGCGAAAATGGCTTCAGTGATACATACACATTTCTTTTTTTGATCTCTCATTTTTAACACCATGTGAGAGTGTAACTTAACTGGTTTATCGAGATGTAAGTAGCCAAATCTTTTGAAATGGCATATAGTTGTCCTGTAGCATGTCTAAAATACATGTTTCCTGCCTCTCCGAATTTCCAATATTCAGGTTCATGGTACCTCACTCCCCTGTTCCACAGAGTGCACAAATAAGACATCTAAAAGCTTAACACTTTTTCAACATCCAGTTAACAGCAAGAATTTTAGGACAAAATTCCACTTACTTCTGAGCAAGGACAGGACCAGATTTCATACATCCGATATACACCCCGTGGCTTTTTCCTGTATCTTGCCAAAGTTTCTCCTAGTGTTGCTGCAAAATTTACAACATCTTACCCAATGCAACAAAATAAATAAATAATTTGTAGAGTTACAAACATATATAATTTCATTTTCAAGTAAAACTTGTTTAATCAATCACATCAGTCGTAGATTTGAATTTAGAGGTTCATATGAACATGGGCACATGAAGTTTCTGCCCCGATTGGAAATTTAAAAGTTGTAACACATTGAGTGTCTTGCATCTATATATTGGATTTTAGACCTTCATGTATGCATTTTATTTTTATATCAAGCACTAAAAACAAATTTCTTACCTATATTTACATGAACATCATCATCAACTTTCACATAAAAATCTGCATCCATGAAGAAGTAGCAGCAGCAGCAAAATATGACTTTGTCTTCGCAGACAGTTCAAGGTAGTCCTCAACATGATCCTGCTCACATTATAGTAACATAATGTAAATAACAAAAGGATTTTTAAAGTGACCATAGTCTATATATTGGCCTTTGCCATGAGTTGCCGAGCAGATTCAAGCAATATTTGTAATCCAAGAGTTACCATTACTTCAAGATATAAATCTGCAGGAAAACTAAGCCCACTTCTTTTCTCCAACACAGCAGCCCAAGAAGAGCCTGAGTCAAACCAAGCATCCATTGTATCAGTTCCCTTCTCATGTTCTGATGCTTTATCACGATACACATCAGGAAGTAATGCATCCACTGTCATGTACCACCACGCATCACTACCCACGGCCAAAAAAGAACTTTGCTTCAGCAACCACAAAGAAACACAGCAACCACGGACCAGAACATTCATGGCCGAACCTGAGCAGGTGGAGCAGCAAGCGGTGCAGGTGGAGGAACAGCCGATGGAGATGATATTACAGTAGGTGGCGCTGCCTTCGGAGCTGTGGTCGGAGCTAGAGTAGTCGGCGGAGCTGGAGTGGTGAGGTTGCGGGTGGAGAAGATGACAGTGGCGCACTGGTGGCAGCAGAACTGGAGGGTGGTTGGAGGAATTCGACCTGCCACCGTAGCTGGGCGACGATGATGGAAGAAGGACAGCTTCCGAAGCTGCCGTTGTTGCCGATGGGTCTATGAATTGATTGAGCGATGATCATGGTAGAGAGAGAGGCCGTGTATTTGAGAGAGAGAAACTAGAGAGATGAAAGAGATGAAGAATTTACAGAGAGAGAGAGAGAGAGAGAGAGAGAGAGAGTTCTCACCCCATGCATGTGTATTTAGCATCACATGCGAGAGAGAGAGAGCTATCAGCCCATGCGCGTGTCTTTGTGTTTGTATATGATGTGCATGGAGTGAGTGAAGTATGGATGCATGTGTGTGTAGAGAAAAAAGAGAAATTGTGCCTTGTGTGTCTCTTTACCTTTTTTTTTTTCTTTTTTTTTTTTTTTTCTCTTCATGGCTTTGTTCCTTCTCTCCCCCGAAACAGCAGATTACTGAAGTATTACCAGCCTCAATAAATCTCCATGTTTTTTGTCCTCTGCTTCAATGGCTCTGTCCAGTATACCTTCAACCGTGTGATTGGTAATGCAGAAACAGCAGATTATATCATTCAGTATATCTAAAACTGTACTCTATGATTGTTAATCTACAAGGACAATACAGTAAGATTAATTTCCAAATGTGTGATGTATATTCATTAGATTTGAAGAGACAGTGTTCAGTGAATAAAGTAAGATTAGAGTATCATGATTGTCAAGTTATATTTGCAATTTCAAACTAAACTGGGAAAAAAATTTCAGATAAAAACCTTTTATCTTCATCAAATGGCTCACTAAGGTGCATTAATGACTGTTTTATACATACAATTTACAACTAAGGAACAGAGACTAGGGAAAGAGTTCGGCTTTGCTTCATGAATATAAGTTACAGAAGTATGCTAAAGAACCAGCAAACCTTTCAGCTGTAAAAAAATTGGATATGATCTATTAATTGCAACCCATTGGCTGTTGATATGGGTGGCTACAAAATAACTATAATATGGCTACCATCCTTTTTTTTTTTTTTTTTTTACACACACATTTGCAGAGATATATATAGATATTTGAAGGCAAAATCTGAAATCGCAAAATCTGAAATCGCAATTCAAAGCAAAGGGTTGCGAATTGAAGCCAGTCGGAGAGAAGGGAGATGATGATAAACAAAAATGAGAATCTCACCTGAAATATTTGAAAACCCTTTGGTTTAATTCATGTGATTGGAATCATAATTGTGAGAAACCATTTTAGTCTTTTACTTTCTTGACTATAAACACACAGCATAGAGCATGAAACAAAAAATATATAAATAATAGACAGACACAAACAGGACATATACACACAAAATGAGTTGTCTTTAAAAAAGTAAAAGTCCCAAAATGTTCAGAACATAAACTCAGTGTCGCAAGCCTTTGAAGGCAAAATCTGAAATCGAAATTCAAAGCAAAGGGTTGCGAATTGAAGCCAGTCGGAGAGAAGGGAGATGATGATAAACAGAAATGAGAATCTCACCTGAAATATTTTTCTGCACAAAATGAGTTGTCTTTAAAAAAGTAAAAGTCCAAAAATGTTCAGAACATAAACTCAGTGTCGCAAGCCTTTGAAGGCAAAATCTGAAATCGCAACTCAAAGCAAAGTGTTGCGAATTGAAGCCAGTCAGAGAGAAGGGAGATGATGATAAACAGAAATGAGAATCTCACTTGAAATATTTTTCTGCACAAAATGAGTTGTCTTTAAAAAAGTAAAAGTTCCAAAATGTTCAGAACATAAACTCAGTGTCGCAAGCCTTTGAAGGCAAAATCTGAAATCGCAATTCAAAGCAAAGGGTTGCGAATTGAAGCCAGTCGGAGAGAAGGGAGATGATGATAAACAGAAATGAGAATCTCACCTGAAATATTTTTCTGCTTTCTTCGCAAGCCTTTGAAGGCAAAATCTGAAACTGAAATATTTTTCTGCTTTGATTGAAGCCAGTCGGAGAGAAGGGAGAGATAAAGAAGAGGAACAAAGAGGGAGATAGAGATAAGGATGAAATGGGAGGAGACGTGCAACAGAAAGGGAGAGAGAGATAAAGATGGAAGGGGGAGGAGACGTGGGAGAGAGAGAGAGAGAGAGAGAGAGAGAGAGAGAGAGAGAGAGAGAGAGAGTAGAGTGTGTTTGGGCGGGAAACAAATTACTCACAACCGGTAGATATTCATTAGGATTGATCTAAACCATTCAAATGAAGTGTATCTCTGATACATTTTACATATTTTCAAAAACCGTTCTTTCTTATTATATAGATTTTATCCTCGAAATTGATCAATGGTATCTTCAATTGACTTTATTTGGAACAAGATTCAAAATTCAGGATCAAATGTGTCACAATTGAAAAGTCAGGGACTAAAAGTGACATGAGTCTCAAACTATAGGGATTGTTAATGTAATTCACCCACTTATAAATGATATGTTTTGATTAAAAATTATTAGATAGCCCGGAATATCATAAAATGTTACATACGTAGTGCTCCTGACATGAGAAATCATAACTTACACTAAGTGATCCACTCATTATTACCTAGCTACCTAACAATAATGAGATTTTATGTCGCATTCATAAATTTCACGCTAGACTATTGATTTACATTACTACATAAATAATATTTCATGATGTTAGATAATATCTCAATGGGACCACATATTTAAATGTGGTGTTATCATTTATAAGAAGCCTACAATTTAAGTGATTCAATTTAGTTAATAGGCTTAAGGGTATATGTGTCATGGACCTAATGTGTAGATACTAGTTGAGTAATTTCTATTTCTATGAGGGGCAGAAATAGAAATTAAAACAAATTGGTTAAAGTTGGTTTTCCTTTTGAAAACAAACTGCCACACCGTTTCATGGTTTAAAAACCAATTTCAGCCTTAAGTTTTGTTATGGTCCCTATTCCTTCCAATGGTGAAAAACTGCCATTCTTCTTCTAAATCCTCTCAAGGAGAAACATAAGGTACCAAAAGGGAAAGGATTAGAAGGCACTAACAAAGTCAATATTAAAGATTTTATTGACAATCAGACGCTTCCGTTTAACCGTTCATCGATGGATTCGGGTAAGTTTTTTTTGTCTTGATTTCTTGATGATATACATGGTAGATGATCCTAAGCATAAGGTTTATGTTCTGAAATTATGTTTACAAGTGGTATCAGAGCAGTTATATCATGTGTATTATCAGAAATTGATATGCTATATTTCATGCGGTTTGATTTTGAAGGTAATCTGGTTTTTTGGTTTTCTGTATTTTTTTTTTTGGAAACACATGCACTGTTTTGTTAGCATAAGGTCTCATGTTCTACATTGTACATATATATATATATATATATATGTATCTCATGCGGTTTGTTTTTTTTTTTTGAACATCATATATATAAAAAAAAAAAACCGTCTGCCTTGTCATTGCCATCTGCGTTGGTTTCCGTTTTTGTTAACAGAGCAGTTTTCTGGGTGTTTGAACACCCGGCATCATTGTGTTATTTTTTTTTTTTTACCCGACAGTTTTCTGGGTTCATCATTGGTTTTTTTTGTTTCTTGTTTTCTGGGTGCTTTATTATCCATATCATATTTGTTATACAGAGGATGTTTCTTGTTTAAATTATGTTTATCTTGTTTCACCATAAAGTTGTGGATTTGGTCTTTGGCATGTATTCTTTTGATGCATGTGTTTTGTGGTTTAAAAAAAAAAAAAAAAACAAATATATATTTTTGGAACCGTCAATATATATATATATAAATATATATCTATGTATATAATTGGGATTGCTGCAAATTATATAATATATACGGGGTAACAAATTAAGAAATCTTTAAATTTAATGTAATTTCATACAACGTCTACAGAAATTTAATTTTCTAACGTTCTAAGTATAAGTCAATTCAAACAAGATGTTACAAAAGTGATCTCTCTTGTCTAGATTGTTTTATATGGAATGTTTTGATGTTCATGTATGTGTATCTCATGCGGGTATTTATCGGTCCAAAGACATGATTAATACTTGGCAGAATTACACACACATTTTGTGGTGATAAACATGTGCCAATTGTCAAGGAAATCTAATGTGAATAATAAATCCATCAAAAGATAGATTTGTTATTTGACATAACTTATTGTCAATGTTTGATCATTACAACAAGAATACCACTTACAGTTAATATCACTACCCAAAGGCTTGGTATTAATGTTGTGCTAGGTATCTTGAGATGTTGTCAATAAATTAATTTATTTAGAGATTATCTGTTTGGTTACTTAATGTGAGCATAATTGTTTATTCGTTTTATTTTATTCAGCTTTAATGTCGACTACTTCAATCTTTGCCAACATGAACAATGTTCCAATGTTAAATGGAACAAACTTTAAGGACTGGAAAGAGAACATATTGATTGTTCTCGGCTGCATGGACATAGACTTGGCATTAAGAATGCCAAAACCGAATGATCTCACTGAACAAAGTACTCCTGAGGAAATTGTGTACTTTGAAAAGTGGGATCGTTCTAACAGGCTAAGTCTTATGATCATGAAGCGTGGGATTCCAGAAGTCTTTCGGGGTGCAATAACAGAGGATGTTACCGTTGCCGGTGAATTTCTTTCAGAAATTCAAAAGCGTTTTGCTAAAAATGATAAGGCTGAAACAAGCACGCTTTTAGCAAGCTTGATTTCAATGAAGTATAAAGGCAAGGGTAATGTTCGCGAGTACATCATGGAAATGTCTCATCTTGCTTCAAAACTTAAGGCACTAAAGCTCGACCTATCTGATGATTTGCTCGTGCATTTAGTTCTCATCTCTCTTCCTGCACAATTTAACCAATTTAAGGTCAGTTATAACTGCCAGAAGGAGAAATGGACTCTCAATGAGCTCATTTCATTTTGTGTGCAAGAGGAAGAGAGATTGAAGCAAGACAGGACTGAAAGTGCTCATCTGGCCAGCACCTCCAAGCATACGGGCAAAAGAAAACATAAGGGAAAGGAAGTTGCTGCTCCTAAGGGTCCGGAACCAAAGAAACAGAAAGTGCAGGATGGTTGTTTCTTTTGTGGCAAGCCCGGACACAGAAAGAAGGATTGTGCCAAATACGTCGCCTGGCGTGTAAAGAAAGGTACATTTTATGTTTTGGTCTGTTCTGAAATAAATTTAGCTTCAGTACCAAGAAACACTTGGTGGGTAGATTCTGGTGCTACTACTCACATATGTGTTTCTATGCAGGGTTGCCTGAACTACCGAAAGCCAACTGATGCTGAAAGATACATCTTTGTGGGTGATGGCAAGTCAATAGAAGTGCAGGCAATAGGGCACTTTAGATTATTGCTGAAAACTGGTTATTATTTGGATTTATTAGACACTTTTGTTGTACCGTCCTTTAGACGGAATTTAATTTCTGTTTCTGTATTGGACAAATTGGGATATTGTTGTTCTTTTGGAAATATGAAGTTTAGTATGTCTATTAATTCAAATGTTGTTGGTACTGGTTTACTTAATGTGTTTGATAATCTATATTTGCTAAACTATTGCATCTTATAATGAAACCTTGCACGTGGAATCACGAGGTACAAAGCGTAAATTAACTAAGGAAAATTCAGCCTCATTATGGCACAAACGCCTAGGTCACATCTCTAAATCTAGAGTTGAGCGTCTTGTGTCTGATGGAATTTTGGACTCTCTTGATTTTTCAGAATTTGATGTCTGTATTGAGTGTATCAAGGGAAAACAGACCAAAATGAAGAAATTTGGTGCCCATAGGTCTACAGATGTCTTAGAATTAATTCATACGGACATCTGTGGGCCATTCCCTATGGCGTCTTGGAATGGTCAACAGTATTTTATCACATTCATAGATGACTATTCCAGATATGGGTATCTATTTCTTATCCATGAGAAATCACAGTCTTTGGACGTATTCAAAAAATTTAAGGCCGAAGTTGAGTTACAACTCAACAAACGGATTAAAAGTGTCAGGTCTGACCGTGGTGGTGAATACTATGGCAGATATGATGGATCAGGTGAACAACGTCCAGGACCGTTTGCAAAATACCTGGAGGAATGTGGAATCGTCCCACAATACACCATGCCAGGATCACCTAGCATGAATGGTGTATCTGAGAGACGAAACCGGACTCTTAAGGATATGGTAAGAAGTATGATCAGTCATTCTACTTTACCAGAGTCCCTCTGGGGTGAGGCTCTAAAGACAGCAACTTATATCTTAAATCGGGTGCCAACTAAAGCAGCTGCAAAAACACCTTATGAGCTTTGGGTTGGGCGAAAGCCTAGTCTAAAACACTTGCATGTGTGGGGGTGTCCTGCTGAGGCGAGGCCTTATAAACCTCATGAAAGAAAATTGGACTCTAAAACTGTTAGCAGCTACTTTATTGGCTATGCCGAACGATCACGGGGTTACAAGTTTTATGATCCCACAAAAAGGTCAATATTTGAGACGGGAATTGCAACATTTTTTGAGGATGTTGAGTTTGGGGGGAGAAATCCAGTTAGAGACATTGTTTTGAGGAGGAAGAAGGAGTAATCCCACTTCCTACTACTACTTTTGACCAATTACAGGTTCCTATACCTGTCATTGCTCGAGAAGTAACTTCGGATCCTCAACCAGACAATGTTGTTCAAGATAATATAGTTCAACCCCTCATTCAAGATGAGGTAATTGTTCCTGAGGAACAAACTCTACAACCTCAACCTCAAGAACCTGTGCCATTAAGGCGATCCACGAGAGAAAGGAGATTTGCAATTTCAGATGATTATATTGTATATCTCCAGGAACATGAGGTAGAAAATGGAATGTCGAAAGATGATCCAATCAACTTTCGCCAAGCCATGGAAAGTTCCAACTCTCATAAATGGATAGAAGCCATGAATGAAGAATATAAGTCTATGCAAGACAATAAAGTTTGGGAACTTGTCCCATTACCAGTTGGTGCGAAGCCCGTAGGTTGTAAATGGATATTTAAAACCAAAAGGGATTCAAATGGTAATGTGGAGAGGTATAAGGCACGTCTTGTAGCCAAAGGCTTTACTCAAAAGGAAGGAATTGACTTTAAAGAAACTTTCTCTCCAGTTTCTTCGAAAGATTCTTTTAGGACAATTATGGCGCTTGTTGCATATTTTGATCTTGAGTTGCATCAGATGGATGTCAAAACAGCTTTTCTTAATGGTGACATTAAAGAAACAATTTATATGGTGCAGCCAGAAAACTTTGTGTCAGGAGACCCAAAGAATATGGTTTGCAAATTGACTAAATCCATCTATGGACTCAAACAAGCTTCTCGTCAGTGGTACTTCAAATTTCATCAAGTTCTCACTTCGTATGGTTTTGAAACTAATGTTGTTGATGAATGTGTGTATCACAAGTTCAGTGGGAGTAAACACATATTTTTGGTTTTATATGTTGATGATATATTGCTTGCCACAAACGATATAAACTTATTGCATGACACCAAGAGATTTCTATCTAAGAATTTTGAAATGAAAGATCTTGGTGATGCTTCCTTTGTATTAGGAATCGAAATACACCGAGATCGTTCTCGGGGTATTCTGGGATTATCACAAAGGAGCTATATCGAAAAAGTACTCAATAGATTTGGCATGCAAAATTGTAAATCAGGTGAAACCCCGGTTGCTAAGGAGACAAGTTTAGTCTCAGCCAATGCCCGAAGAACAGTCTTGAAATTCAAGAAATGCAGAAGATTCCTTATGCCTCGGCTGTAGGGAGTCTAATGTATGCTCAAGTATGTACGCGTCCGGATATTGCGTTCATAGTTGGCATGTTAGGCAGATATTTAAGTAATCCTGGCATGGATCATTGGAAAGCAGTCAAGCGTGTTATGCGATATTTACAGAGAACAAAGGAATATATGCTCACATATAGGAGATCGGATAAGTTAGAGGTCATTGGATATTCCGACTCCGATTTTGCTGGATGCCAAGACAGTAGGAAATCCACATCAGGCTATATTTATCTGTTAGCTGGCGGAGCAATTTCTTGGAGGTCTGCAAAGCAGACGCTCATAGCTTCATCCACCATGGCCGCAGAGTTTGTAGCATGTTATGAGGCATCAAACCAAGGGATATGGCTGCGGAATTTTGTCACTGGGTTGCGTATTTTGGAAGGCATTGAAAGACCACTTAAGTTATATTGTGACAATAAGTCTGCAGTTTTATATTCCAATAACAACAGGAGCTCGACAAAATCAAAGCATATTGATATCAAGTTCCTAGTTGTAAAAGAAAGAGTGCAGAGTGGACAGATTTCCATAGAGCACATTGGGACAAACTCCATGATAGCGAATCCACTTACGAAGGGACTACCACCCAAGGTCTTTTATGAGCACACTACTCATATGGGTGTTGTTCTATTTGAGAACATTCTGGTTTAGTGGGAGTTTGTATTTATTACTGCTTTATGTCAGCCTTGAGTTTTATCTATATAATTAGATTAATTTCTGCAGAAATGAAGTATTCAGTTTATTACACTCTGTTACGTATTGTGAAGTATTGATCTCAATAAAGTTAAGTAGGACCAGTTGGAAATAGACATGTATGGATCACATTACATGTAATTTCCATGCTACGCATCCATGATTGATCTATGTCATTTAGCTGTATTGGTATACGTGACCATTGGTGGGTCGAGTTACGATTAATGTAACGAAGACCGCTTTGATCCTATATCAATATAGTTAATGGACAAGATTGTTTGGATACCCTCAGGTCATGATAACAAATTTCTGAGCTCACTAAAGTTAAGCACATTCTTCAGGTTACATATGTGGTCCAGTGAGAGATTGTTAGATAATATCTCAATGGGACCACATATTTAAATGTGGTGTTATCATTTATAAGAAGCCTACAATTTAAGTGATTCAATTTAGTTAATAGGCTTAAGGGTATATGTGTTATGGACCTAATGTGTAGATACTAGTTGAGTAATTTCTATTTCTATGAGGGGCAGAAATAGAAATTAAAATAAATTGGTTAAAGTTGGTTTTCCTTTTGAAAACAAACTGCCACACCGTTTCATGGTTTAAAAACCAATTTCAGCCTTAAGTTTTGTTATGGTCCCTATTCCTTCCAATGGTGAAAAACTGCCATTCTTCTTCTAAATCCTCTCAAGGAGAAACATAAGGCACTAAAAGGGAAAGGATTAGAAGGCACTAACAAAGTCAATATTAAAGATTTTATTGACAATCAGACGCTTCCGTTTAACCGTTCATCGATGGATTCGGGTAAGTTTTTTTTTGTCTTGATTTCTTGATGATATACATGATAGATGATCCTAAGCATAAGGTTTATGTTCTGAAATTATGTTTACACATGATCCTTCCAATATACCAAAAAACTACATACTATAAACAATGCGAAAAACCTCAACCAAAAAACATGTTGAGACAAGTTTTGAGGACAAATTTTGCATAGGTATATATTCAAAATTGGAAAAAAAATAAATAAAAAAAACCTGCTGTTAAAAAAATAAAATAAAATAAAACTTATTGAGAAAGTCAGGGGCCAATGACCCCCTAGTGTTCTGTTAGCTCTGCCGCTGGAGTCCATGTTTCTTAGCATGGCATATATTGATCATATAGCACTATAGTTTTCCATTATATAGTGCATTAGGACTTTAGTTTTCCATATAATGCATTAGTAAGTCTTATATTGCACGACTAAAAACAGATAAGTATCTGTATTCATTCTTACATTTCAACTTGATAGAGTAAAAATCATGACATGGATAAATTTTGGACAAATTATACCGGTAATTTATGTATTTTGTTTTGTGTTATTTTAATCTCTATAATTTTAAATAATTCAATTTTGATCTTAAATTTGAGATTTTGTATCAATTTGGTTTAATTGAAAACACTCATTAGCATTTTTGACGAAAAATACACATATGAACCTCCTGTGTAAATTTTTAAGGACAAAATTGTCCTTTTGCTCATATATGCTATCTAGCTCAGTGAGTTACTTACAGTGAGTTAACTCTCCAAAAAAAAAAAAAATATATCATAAATATATACATATATGTGTGTGTGTAATTTTTTTAGATACACAAAGGCAATATTTTAAAAACCGAACTGGTGAGCATACTGAAAAAGTGATCGGCTGGATGGGTCTATTGAACCGTTGATCCGTGATGTCATAAATATATTAAAATTATATCTAAATAAAATATAAGTAACAAAATTATAAATTAAAAAAAAAACTGAAAATATTAAATTATCTTAAATATTTCAACTAATATTTTTTTATTAAAAAAATATAATAATATATTTTAAAATATTATTAATTTTAATTTTGGAAGAGAAAACCAAATATTTAATATTCCCTCCATATGATTTTAATTCAAATAATTTGATTAAAAGAAAAGCAAAAATTTTGGAGGGATATCAAAATTTCAAGTCTCCCTCCAATACATTTGACTGTTTGGCAAGTTGGTTTGTGGCTATTTTAGTCACAAAAAACAAAATAGGCTATTTTAGCCACAACAAACAAAACATCACATCCAACCCATAATCATTACACTCTTCTCTCACAAAAAAAAAAAAAAAATCAAAAAAGCCAAAAAACCCTTCCCAAACCAAGTTTTTTAGCCCAAGCTAAAATAGCCAAAAAAGTCAAAAAGCCAAAAAGCCAACCCGCTTCCCAAACGGAGGTTGAATCCCACATAGATTTTTTGAATTTTTTGAAAGAATTTTTTTTCTTATAAATAGGTAGAGACTTTCACAATAATTTCAAGTTTTCAATGGGATTCCTCACAAGAAGAGACCATTGAAAAAGAGTTCATAATAAAAATGTTCTTATATATGTATATATATAACAAATAAGAAAGAAAGAATAAAAAAAATAAAAAAATTCAAAATTTTTAATTTCTTCAACGTGGTTCGCTTGACCCGTCCCCGAGTCACCCGGTTCGACGGTCCAATCACCGATTTTTCCGGTTCTCTCTAAATAGGTCAGTTTTAGCTTGAAACAATTTAAGAGGCATATTCAGCCTGGAATCCTGATCGATCGACGATTTTCAAAACCATGCACAAACGAATAGAAAGAGGAGAAGGCCACAAGGTTGAAGAGGAGAAGGGTCACGTTGTCAGGGGCTTGGGAAAGGGGAAAGAAGTAGTATAGGGTTGGGAAAGGGAACCATGCACAAACGAATAGAAAGAGGAGAAGGCCACAAGGTTGAAGAGGGGAAGGGTCACGTTGTCAGGGGCTTGGGAAAGAGGAAAGAAGTAGTATAGGGTTGGGAAAGGGAATGAGGGGTGGCGTCGAGGTTAGGGGTGAGGGAGGTGGCATCGGGGGTTTGGGAAAAAGGGAATGGGATGACATCTATTGTTGGGGAGAGGGAATTGGGTGGTGTCATGGGCTAGGGAGGGATGGTGTCTAGGGATGGAGATGGAAATGGGATTGGGAGAAGGAAAGAGAGGTGGCATCGAGGCCAAGGGAGGAAAGGAGGAGTGCCACCGAGCAAAGATCAAGCTAAGGGGAGCTTCTATCTACACACACTAAATCCCCTCTTTGCACATCCTTCTCACTACATATACTGAAAAAAATAATTCCTAATTCTTTTACTCACTGCACACACATTTGATTCCACATCTACCCTCACACTCACACACACACACACACACACACACACACACACAGACGCACACACACCCTCAAACCCAGCTCTCCCGACAGTGCACACCCATTGAAGCTGCATCTCTCAGATTGCTCTCCCAACGGTGCAAATACACTCATTGAAGCTGCGCTGCATCTTTCACATTGCTCTCCCAACGGTGCAAATAGCTCCCTACTTCTGTAATAACCCTCACCACTGATTACTGGTTAACCACTGATTACTGCTAAACTGAGACTGATTATGATACGTAATTGAATCGACTGAAATACTGAACTGACTGATTGAATGTACTAGTTTAAATACATTTTATCTGTTTGACTGTTAAATTATCTGTCCATGTTTTATGCTTTAAACTGCAAATTGAAGGCCTTGTAGGCGGCCGAATCTGAAATTGACCGGTGTTTTATGATCATTAGAATTTATGTGATTCTATGGCATATTTAATTAAAAAGTGATTTGGTATGGTTAAATTAGATTAAATTAAGTTAAATTACATAAGTTGGGCTTTTTTACTAAATTGCCATCTAGTGGACTTAGCTAGACCATTGTTTAGTCTTCAATTTCATATGTTGGCATCACTTTTCCTCATCCATTTTGAGAGACAAAACCGACTGAGAGAGGGAGGTAGAGAAACTTGGCTTCATCTTGAATTTTGCTTGGAAATTTGAAGGAATTGAAAGATTAAGTGCATATTTGAGCTTGTATATCTTGCATCCTAGACCTAAGGTAAGAACTCATCTTCTTGATTGCTAAATTAAGTCTTAAGTTGCATGGTTCATGGAAGTCTAGAGATTAAGGTCATGAATTAGCTTAATTTGGTGAGTTAAAGCTTAAATCATGCATGCATGTTTATATCCTAGCATTTTGAGGTTGAATACATGGAATTTGGTACATGCATGTTCATATTTTTGCATTGGACCATGAATTCATCTTGGTTTTGAAAGAATTGGCTCATTTGAACTAGTATTTGAAGCTTTGAAGTTGTTGAATTCATGCATGTTACACATTCATCATGTTCTTGAAGTGTTGTTTGAAATTGGATTTAATTGATCTTCCTTTGGGGCTTTGACTTTACAATTGATCCTTGAAACATGTAATGTTAAGTTTTGAAGTGTTTTCCAGCAAATTAGCCCAAAGAGGATCGAATTTGATGCATTAAAACTTGGTTTTGAACTTGAGGTTCAAATCTGGAATTTTCAGAATTTGGACTCACGCTCGAGCGGGGAAAGTGGCGCTCGAGCGTGGAATTCGTGCTCCTAGCACTTTGCATTGTTTTACAGTTCGCTCGAGCGGAAAAATAGACGCTCGAGCGGGGTTTTGTGTCACACGCTCGAGCGGGTGTCGAGCGCCTATCGAGCGTGATTTTCACACATCCAGTACTTTTGCCGTGTTTTGCAGTCCGCTCGAGCGTGGGAAGTGACGCTCGAGCGGGGAACCTTTGTCTGCATGTCCGCTCGAGCGGGGAAAGCTACGCTCGAGCGGGACTCTGTTTTTTCTGAAAATTTTGAAAATGTTTTTGTTACGACCCAAACCCGCCCCTATGAGTTTAGCACCGTAACCGGCCAGTAATCCGTGATTACCGAAGGCCTGCTTAACAGTAAGACAGTATTACAGAGTACAGGGGCATGGCGGAAGCCAAAACAGTAAATAAACAATGTCCAATGAGCTGTGACAGTCTGTATGCAAAAAGAATTTTCATACATATGTATACTCAGTACAGAACAATATGCACAATATTTACAATCATTCAGAACAGGGACCAAATCCCTATTAAACAATACAGTACAGTGCTATCAGTCTATACAGTTATACAAAACAGATACAGAGACAGACAGGGGAAATAAAAACACCCCTAAGCCATGGCTTGACAGGCTCGGAACCTCGCAGTGAGGCACAGTGGTTGGCTTGACAAAACTGGAGTTACCCCGACGCTTCTAGCCACGGTCTGGTGCCTGTACACCTACATATATATATGAGTAGTGAGCTAAAGCCCAGTGAATAACATAATGCGTAAAGGGGTTTAGAATGAATGTCCTTACAGTAATGAAAACAGTTCATTGATTCAGTAGATCAGTCATTCAGACATTCAGTCATATGTGGTACATCCATTAGCATAGCAGTACAGTAAACAGTAGGTCTTGAAAGACCGAACAGTCAATGATGGCCATCAATCAGTAAACAGTAGTGGTTCCAACAAGGGAACCGACAGAGATCTCTGTAACAGTAGCAGTAAACAGTAGTTGCTAAGGATGCCACAGTACAGTTCAGAATATAGGACATACATTCATTCGATTAACAATATTAGTTCAGAAAGCAGTTCAGTTGAACAGTCAGAAATATTCACAGTTGAACATATCTTTACACAATTGTTACTCACAGAGTTTTGGGCTACAATAAGGCTAGAGCGCGTCCCCAGATGCCAACCCCTACACAGTGACAGAACGAACACACACTAAGTTCACATTCGGGAATCAAAGACTTAGTCCCTACTTAGACTCGGTGTGGTTCTACATCTATATCCTCATTAAGATGTCTTAAACTAGGCCTAAGAATGCCTAAAATGAAATGAGGATGCAAAGATGCATTCAGAAAACATTTTCAGAAATTTCAGAAAACAGGGGTCTCGCTTGAGCATGGCTTTCTACGCTTGAGCGGACATGCAGACAAAGGAGCTCCGCTCGAGCAGACTGTAAGCTACAGTGAAAATACTGGATGCTCAAAATCCACGCTCGACGGGCGCTCGACCCTCGCTCGAGCGTGAGACACAAGTCCTTGCTCGAGCGTGAATTCTCTCGCTTGAGCGAACTGTAAGCCCATGCAAAGTACTGAATGCACGCATTTCACGCTCGAGCGTCACTTTACTCGCTCGAGCGGAAGGCATGATCACAGAGTGTACGCTCGAGCGTGGACTTCCTCGCTCGAGCGTGGGTCCAAAATCTGGAAATTCCAGATTTGAACCTCAAGCTCAAAACCAAGTTTTAATGCACTAAATTCGATCCTCTTGGGCTAAATTTCTGGAAAACATTTGTAAACACATAGAATAACATGTTTCAAAACTCAATTTGTAAAATCAAGGTCCAAGGGTAGTTTAATTAAACTCATTTCAAACCAATTTTCAAGAACATGATCTCAAATGAACATGCATGAACTTTAAACAACTTCCAAGCTTCAAAACATGCTCTAATGAGCCAATTCTTTTCAAAACAAGATGAAATCATGGTCTACTCTCAAAACATGGACATGCATGTGAGGAATTATGAACTACAACCTCAAAACTTCAATATATATACATGCATGCAACAATTAAGCTTCATGGCAAAAATTTAACTCCAATTTATGGCCTTAGGCTCTCATCTACCATGAACCATGCACAAACTAACTTGAATTCATAATTAAGAAGGTAGTCACTCTACCTTAGGTCTTCAATCACAAGACTAGAAGCTCAAATATGAAATCTATACTTCCATTCCTTCAAGTCCCAAGCAAATCTACAAGTTGAGCTCAAGTCTCTCACTTTCTCTCTCTTTATGGTCGGCAATAACAAGGAAAGAGGCTGATGAAATGTTTTGTAATGCATAAGAATGAGTCTTCAAAGTGTTAAGTAAGTGGCCCACTAGGATGGCAATTTGGTAATTTAAGCCAACAATGCAATCTAGTTTATTTTAATCCAATTTAATCATACCAAATCACTTTTCAGATAAATATGCCATAAAATCCTATAAATTCCAATAAACACAGAACATCAATCAATTTCAGATTTGGCCGCCGATAAGGCCTTCAATTTGCAGTTTAAACATAAAACACAAACAGATAATCAAACAGGCAACAGATAGATATACAATTAAATAGATATACTCAATTAATTCAGTTCCAGATTTCAGTCAGTCAATTCAGTATTTCAATCAGTTCAATTACCCCTCATAATCAGTCTCAGTTTAACGGTAATCAGTAATTAATCGGTAAGCAGTGGTGAGGGTTGTTACAGTTTTTAAAGTGCATCGTTGCATCCTCATTTCATTCTAGGCATTCTTAGGCCTAGTTTAAGACATCTTACTGAGGATATAGATGTAGAACCGCACCGAGTCTAAGTAGGGACTAAGTCTTTGATTCCCGAATGTGAACTTAGTGTGTGTTCATCCTGTAAACTGTGTAGGGTTGGCATCTGAGGACGCGCTCTAGCTTATTTGTAGCCCAGCACTCTGTGAGTAACAACTGTGTAAAGATATGTTCAAATATGAATATCTTCTGAATGGTTAAACTGTACTATTTCTGAATTGATACTGTTAACTGAATGAATGTATGTCCTCTATTCTGAACTGTATTGTGGCATCCATAGCAACTACTGTTACTGTTACTGTTATTGAGATCTCTTTTAGTTCCTATCTTGGAACTTCTGTTTACTGTTATGATGGCCATCATTGACTGCTCGGTCTTTCAAGACCTACTGTTTACTGTACTGTTCTGCTAATGGATGTACCACATATGACTGTTATGACTGAATGACTGATATACTGAATCAATTGACTGTTTTCAATACTGAAAGGACATTCATTCTTAACCTCTTTACGCATTATGTTATTCACTGGGCTTTAGCTCACTGTTTATATATATATGTAGGTGTCCAGGCACCAGACCGGAGCTAGGAGCGTGGGTTAGACTCCCTTTTGTCAAAGTCAACCACTGTGTCTCACTGTGAGGTTCCGAGCCCGTTCAAGCTACGGCTTTGGGGTGTTTTAGTTTCCTATAACAACCCTCACCACTGTTTACCGATTAACCACTGATTACACCTAAACTGAGACTGATTATGATAAGTAATTGAATCGACTGAAATACGGAACTGACTGACTGAAATCTGGAACTGAATTGATTGAGTATATCTGTTTAAATTGTATGTCTATCTGTTGACTGTTAAAATTATATGTTCATGTTTTATGCTTTAAGCTGCAAATTGAAGGCCTTATCGGCGGCCGAAACTGAAATTGATTGATGTTTTATGAACGTTAGAATTTATGTGATTTTATGGCATATTTATTTGAAATGTGATTTGATATTGATTTGGTATGATTAAATTAGATTAAAATAAGCTTAATTCTACAAGTTGCATTATCTACAACTTTGCCATGCCTAGTGGCCCACTACCTAAACATATTTGAGCCTCCTTACACTCAAACAAAACATTTCCTCAGCCAAATTCTTTGTTATAGCCGACCAAGAGAGAAGAGAGGGAGAGTGTGAAGGAATTGAGTTGTTTATAATGGTTTTGCTTGAAATCTTGAGGAATTGAAGGAGTTTTGCATAATTGAACCTCTAGACTTGTAATTGAGGAACCTAGGTATGAATTTTATCCTCTTAATTGTGTATTTAAGTTCTTTCTAGCATGGATTATGGTAGTTTAAGAGCTAAGTCAAGAATTGGTCTTTTAATGTTGAATTGAAGCTCATTCCTTGCATGCATGCCTATATTGATGAGTTTTAAGTTGTTTTCATGGAAGATTGTTACATGCATGCTCATATTTATGTTTAAGTCCATGATTCCATCTTGTTTTTGAAAGAATTGACTCATTAGAGCATGTTTGGAAGCTTGGAAGCTAGTTTAATGCATGCATGTTTAATTGAAGTCATATTCATGACAATTGGTTTGAAGTTGAGTTTAATTGAGCCACCCTTGGGCTTTGATTTCTTAAATTGAGCTTTGAAACATGTTATACTATGATTTTACAAGTGTTTTCCAGAAAATTAGCCCAAGAAGATCGAATTTGATACATTTGAAGTTGAATTTGAGCTTGAGGTTCAAATCTGGAAATTCCAGATTTTGAACTCACGCTCGAGCGGGGTTACTGGCGCTCGAGCGTGAAAATCGTGCTCCCAGCATTTTGTTGTGTTTTGCAATCTGCTCGAGCGGGGTAATTTAAGCCCGAGCGTGACATTATGTCTTACGCTCGAGCGGGTGTCGAGCGCCCAATCGAGCGTGATTTTCGCACATCCAGTACTTTTGCCATGTTTTGCAGTCCGCTCGAGCATTGGAAGTGACGCTCGAGCGGGAACCTTTATCTGCATATCCGCTTGAGCGGGGAACTCCACGCTCGAGTGGGACCCCTGTTTTCTGAAAATTCTGAAAATGTTTTCTGAGTGCATCTTTGCATCCTCATTTCATTCTAGGCATTCTTAGGCCTAGTTTAAGGCATCTTAATGGGGATATTGATGTAGAACCACACCGAGTCTAAGTAGGGACTAAGTCCTTGATTCCCGAATATGAACTTAGTGTGTGTTCGTTCTGTCACTGTATAGGGTTGGCCTTCGGAGACGCGCTCTAGCTGCTTATAGCCCAGAATTCTGTGAGTAACAATTGTGTAAAGATATTTTCAAATGTGACTGTTTAAACTGTACTGTTTCTGAACTGATACTGTTTACTGATTGAATGTTTGTCCTTTATTCTGAACTGTATTGTGGCATCCATAGCAACTACTGTTTACTGTTACTGCTACTGTTACAGAGATCTCTGTCAGTTCCTATCTTGGAACTTCTGTTTACCGTTATGATGGCCATCATTGACTGTTCGGTCTTTTAAGACCTACTGTTTATTGTACTGCTATGCTAATGGATGTACCACATATGACTGCTATGACTGAATGACTGATATACTGAACCAATTGACTGTTTTCAATACCGAAAGGACATTCATTCTTAACCTCTTTACGCATTATGTTATTCACTGGGCTTTAGCTCACTGCTCATATATATATATATATATATATAGGTGTACAGGCATCGAACCGTTGCTAGAAGCGTCGGGGTAAACTCCAGTTTTGTCAAGCCAACCTATGTGCCTTACTGCGAGGTTCCGAGCCTGCCAAGCTATGGCGTAGGGGTGTTTTAATTTCCCCCGTTTGTCTCTGTATCTGTTTTGTAATATTGTATAGACTGTTTCGTTATGAATGTGCATACGAATGAAAAGTCTTTTTGCATACAGACTGTCACAGCTCATTGGACATTGTTTATTTACTGTTTTGGCTTCCGCCATGCCCCTGTATTCTGTAATACTGTCTTACTGTTAAGCAGGCCTTCGGTAATCACGGGTTACTGGCCGGTTACGATGCTAAACCCATAGGGGCGGGTTTGGGTCGTGACATTTCCTCCATCTGTCTCTGTATCTGTTTTGTAATACTGCATCGACTGATAGCACTGTACTGTACTGTCCTAACAAGGATTAAGTCCCTGACCTGGATGATTGTAAATACTGTACATACTGTTTTGGTACTGATAGTATATATGTTATGAAAAGTCTTTTTGCATACAGACTGTCACAGCTCATTGGACATTGTTTAATTACTGTTTTGACTTCCGCCATGCCCCTATACTTTGTAATACTGTCTTACTGTTAAGCAAGCCTTCGGTAATCACGGATTACTGGCCGGTTACGGTGCTAAACCCATAGGGGCGGGTTTGGGTCGTGACAGCTTCACACAGTTGGGGTAACTTTTTTCACCAATCTTTAATTTTTTTCATTTGCCAAATAGCTCCCAACGGCTAGCATACCCCATGTTCATTTGTAATGTAGAGTTTTTCATTTGTAATCTAGAGTTTTTCACTTGTAATGTAGAGTTTTTCATTTGTAACCGTCGTTCAGAACTGGTTTTCCGAAATATAACAATTGGTTCGGACGTAGAAATCCGAAAATAATCAATAATTTCATCAGTAGATTTCCGAAAATGTTTCATTGTTTCGATAGTCAACTTCCGAAAAATTTGAATTTGGACAACACTTAACTTCCGAAATTATTTTTGTGTTTCGGATTTCAACTTCCGAACAAAATATGTATTTTCGGCTGTGAACTTCCGAACAGGTTTTTTTTTTTTTTTTTTCCCCCCTTCTGTTGTATATTGTTGTTTGAAGGGAGCTTATATTTTCACATCCCCATTTCCCTCTTTACACACACTTAATAAACACACTTATTATAATTTACACAACTTATTATAATTTTGTTAAACACTTAATAGTAATTTCACTTGAATAAACACTTACTATAATTTTACACACACTCTCATTACACACACTCTCATTAATTTTACACACACTCTCTTTATTTACACACACTTGTTTGCATGGCCATTCTTTATTTACACACACTCGTTACACACCCTTATTATTTTTTGCAGATAATATGGATTCTGAATGTCAACAACGTGTCCCACCTACTGCTTCAAATAGACGACGTCGTGAATTGGATGTAGACCATGAACGGGGACGAGGGCGTGGGCGAGGACGAGGTCAAGGTCGTGGTCGAGGTCGTGATCCAGTTTCGGTAGAATATGATATCCCCAGTGCCAGTCAAAGTCGGAGCCGAAGCCAAAGACGAGTTCAAGGTTATGATATGCCTGACATTGCTGTGGAGGATGCCTCTTTACCCGATTCTCCTACTGTCCAGGAAGAGGACCTTACTCATGCTTTTCCAGGTGGACCGACTGATCCATCAATACTGCGGAGTTTCAATAGTCATGTCGCTGCAGCTGTTTGGCACGGGGAGGTAAACATTCCTGAGTAAAAGTGAAATTCATTTGTATATGAATTTTTTTTTTTTTTGTGTGTTGTATGGTAGTTTCTAATGAGATATTATTTGTGTTATAGGAACGAGGGCCCCTAAAGTGTCATAATCACTCTTCGAAGATCCTTGCATGGCCATGGTGGTCAGTAGACAACAACACCAGATTCAAAGCCATTATTGAGCAGTCTGGGCTGTCACAGTTAGCTCGTTGCACTTATCGGTTCGTCAACAAGCTTCTAATCTCCAGTTTTGTTGAGAGATGGCAACCTGAGACGAACACATTTCACATGACAGTTGGTGAGATGACCTTGACCCTGGATGATGTTGGCACTATTCTTGGCCTTCCCATTGTAGGCAAATCAGTCAGCGTACCAGATGTGACAGATCATCATGGAGTTACACTACTGGTTTATGGCTTGGGGATTACTGAACGTGCAGCACATGAAGAGGTTTCTTCTACTGGTGGCAATTCAGTCAGGCTTGAGTGGTTGCGAAGTCAGTTTGCTGGTGTCACAGATTCAGACCCCGAGGAGGCTATACAGTGCGCTGCTAGAGCTTATTTGTTGTTTCTGTTGGGATGTACACTCTTCAGTGACAAGAGTGGCGGCAGGGTTCCTGTTGTTTACCTTGGCTTATTGATGGATTTGGGATCCATTCATACTTACGCCTGGGGTGCTGCTGCATTAGCATTTTTATACAGACAGTTGGGGTATGCTAGCCGGTCCGGGGTTAAGCAGATGGGTGGTTATATGACTCTTTTGGAGGCGTGGATTTATGAGCACTTCCGAGCATTCCGACCTCACCAGAACATGGGCTACAATGAAGACATGCCACACGTGTACCATTGGGCATCTAGGAGAGAGGCGGGTTCCTCCATTGATCATTTGAAATCTTTTCGAGCCGAGCTTGACAGTTTGGTAGCTACTGATGTAAGTTTACTCATCCTGAGATAATTTTAACACTTTCCATTTATCTTACCCTTTATATACTTTAATTCAAAAACACTTTACGTTTACAGGTTATTTGGGATCCATACCACAGCTGCAGAGACCGGCATCCATGTAACCCGGTTACGTTCTACCATGGATGCTTAAAGTGCTTAGACGTTGTCGAACCCTATCATCCAGATAGAGTTCTGAGGCAGTTTGGCAGGGTTCAAACCATCCCAGATGCACCGCTAGCTCCCAGTCGTGGTGCTCGAGGCAACATATCTGCACGATATACAGTCATGTATAGATACTTGGATAGGATCTGGGAGGCTTGGGATAACCACGTGTTATCTGAGCAACGGAGGAGCACACCAGTTCGTCAGCCTTGGGAATGTGTACCGGGTTACATGGATTGGTATAAGAATATCACGCACCTATATGTTGAGCACACTGATGAACCGCGTGTCCATGACCATCAGGATTTCAGCCAACATGCCGATGTAATATATTATCCTCTTTTATGCATTTGTAACTTACTTTTTATTTTCTGATATGTTCCCTAAAATGTGATATTCTTTTCAAATGCAGCGTATTGCACATGCACTGCAGATTTCACATCCTATTATTGACGCTGGTTATGAGGAGGGGATTCGACATCCTTATCGACTTTACCAGGCTATCGAGAGTATGACGCATGTCCTTCAAGGTCAGCACATTGACGAAGCTGGACCTAGTTCTGCTGGACCTAGTTATACTGGAGGTCGCTTTCCATCTTCGACATTGACATACAGTCGTAGGCCTAGGCGTAGGCATACAGCTGATTCGTGACATGTTATTTGTTAGTTGATGAATTTTTTTTGGTGTTTTTTGTAAGATGATATTGTTGTAATGGTAACAGTGGTTAATATTTTCTTATTAGAATGGAATGGCAACAATGGTATTGTAATGACATTGTAATGACATTTTATTATTAGAATGGAATGGTAACAATGGTCGTTGATTTTGTAAATGATATTTTCTTATTACAATGGAATGGTAACAATGGTCGATAACATTCAATCCAGATTGCAAAACAGAACACATCAACATCAAAAACACATCCATTAATTTCTTCCATAATTCTAACATTGTCAAATGCATACATGTGTCATGCGACATCAACAACATCAAAAGTCTCTCGAGTAGCTACATTATCATGAATAATGTCCTTGAAATGTTGAATGCGACGCACATATGCATCATCCCAGTCGACAGCGCAAGGGTGACGGTATTTTCGCCAATTAGTGGCTATAGGAGGAACTGGATGGCCTGGCTGCAACAAAACCTGCACCAAATATCAATTGAGTTAGTGGTCATACCTCATAACTTCTTGTACATGCACAAACCCAATTGATAAGTTTCTGTTATACCTGGACGAAATGATTTCCGTTGACAAACCCAATGGCAATCTCACGTCTATCAAGTTGAGGTACTGGCACTGTTCTAAGAGGTAAAAAGGTGAGACATTGCTGTAATGACAAGTGGTATAACACAAGATTGTAGCACGATGCAACAAGATGCCCCATGTCTGGCATAGTCATCCAATGTGAGTATCCAGGACTGTCTTCAAAGTATGACAATATGCTTGTCAATTCTTCAAACCTTTCGTAGGACCCATAAAGTGTAATGTATTCCTCTTTGTGTGTGTGCAGCTCACCCAACAGATCACGCCTAACCTGAGCCCAATCATCTTCTGTATGACCAATTGAAGCAGCTATAGCCCTGAAACCACAATTCCCATCTGCAGCTACATCCTTGACAAACTTAATGTATGGTTTCAACCCAGAAGGGAAAGCATCAACATATGCACCAGGTTTCACTGTTCTAGTAATGTATACCTTCCCTTTCGCATTCACCTTCTCCTTTCCCTTAACAGGTCGCTTCTTCTTGGTTTCCAGAGTAGAAGCTAATGTAGTGATTTGAGTGTCCCTAGGTGAGAAGGAATCATGTCCAGATTGCACCAACTCAAATGCACACGGGTCACGACGGGTAGAAACATTGATCTTCTTATGATCCCGAGGACGTGTTTTGGGCTTCACCTCCGGCTCAACAAGAAAAGTGCTTCCCGGACATACAATCTCTTTCAACTTCTTCAAAAGCTCCAACCGCATGGTTCTATCACTTTCATTGAACTTTTTCACAAACAACTCTACTTCTGCATGACAAGTCACCTCCGTTTCCTCTTCTTTGTTGCATATGGAGATATGAAGTTGCCTCCACTGTGAGTGTATGGTAGCAAGTGGTATAGGACGATCTTGTCTGATGTAGTCAGCAATCTCATGGGCACAAGGTAAACCATGAGTGTGGCGAAGGACGCATCCACAAGCTTCAACATCAATACCAATGGAATTGGCTCTCTTACTCTCTACAAGCAAATACTCTAATGCAGAGATAGACACATTACCCCGTAGCTCCCTGAACTGAGAAGGTTTAAATTGATGTTGCACAACAGTTAGACTTTTCTCAAATGAAGCCTTGATATCAGTGTGTTGCAACTCAAGCAGACTGTGTATTTTCTCAAATGATGCCTGAAATGAGACTTGACATGAACCCAATTGTCTTTTAAGTTTTGCATGTGCACTCTCAGCCCTGTTCAATTCAATGTAAGTCAAATTAAAATCAAGTACATGGCACTTATTAATAACATATTGAAGAAAAGTAATCTTACCGGTTCGTTGTAACATTGCCACAATGCATACACGTGTCTGTCCATGCCGCCACAAATTTGTCCTTGTAAGGAACCAACCAAGTATCCATGACGTATTTGACTGCATCAGGATAACTACTGAATTCCTTAAGTAATGATTTAAGACGCTCATCGTATTGAATTTCAGAAGATGAATACACTAAAGAGTTCCACTCATGGTTGAACTTCTCCCATTTCTGCTGTGTCTCAAACATTTTCTTGCATTTGGTCAATACATTCTTACTGATATGCCAACGACATAATAAATGTCTGCCACTCGGGAATATCTTCTGTATGGCATTCATCAAGGCTAGCTCTCTGTCAGTAACAATAATTGTTGGCACAACAAAACCATCCATGACATCACGCAATGTAGCTAACACCCACGCATAGTTATCGACCCTCTCATACTGTAAGTATGCGAAAGCTACAGAGAATGTCATTTCAGTTGATGTCACTCCCACAATTTCAAGAAGAGGAAGACGATATCTGTTGGTTTTATATGTGCAATCCATAATTAATATACGTGGGAAAGACCGAAATAAGTCCAAACTGGTAGGATGTGCCCAAAACAAGTCTGTCACAGTCATCGTGGACTCTTCAGACCGATGGCGCTCAATGTAATTATACTTGGCCAATTCACCCAATAAGTGTTGCATCTGTGATCTTCCAGCTCTCTGTACCACCCTGTTTCGATGGCGTACATTGTAAATGGTTTTAAGTGTGCTTACATTGAGGGCATCTCGCTGTTTCAAGGTTACTAGGATTTCTTTTGGCCGAACCATGCTCTTTGACATATCCATTAACAATGCTTTCTCATCCTTTGATAGCCTCCCCGCATATGAATGTCCCTCAAGGTGCTCCGCAGGTGGATGATTATGCAATCCGCATACTACGGTCAATGTCCATTCATCATGTGTGGTAAACCTGTGAGCCCTCATATCAAAAGGACAACCACACTTCTTCGTACCGGTTATTCTTGATGTATTGTTGCCATCATGTTTTAACTTCTTTGTCGCTCTATATTGGCCACTCCTCTCACAAGCAAGATACATCCTGGGTCTTTTTTTCCCTCCACCATAGTCTGATGTTTTGATTACAATGACCAAACCATTTCTTTTCAACTTCACGTACCCAGTTGAGCAATTCATCCTTACTTTTGAATACCTACAAAGTCAAATAAATATTATCAAACATTTACATTTGGTGAGCAATTCGAAACATAATCATTATAATTTCGTAGAGTGAACCTGTTCAGTTGTGAATTGAGTAGTGTAATCCAACACAAAATCCGCGCAAACCTGACTTCCTTGAGTTGACACATATTCCTACATGTTTTGTATAACATTACAAATTTTTAATGGCATTATAAAGATTAATTTGCAATTCAAAACTGTAAATTTGGTATGCAGTTTGCAAATTTGGAATATAAAATGGGAATTTTTTTTTTACTTCATTCGGAAGTAGTTGTCCGAATTTATTTTCAAATTTCGGAAGTTGAATGTTGTAAAAGTTAACTTTGTTCGGACAACAACTTCCGAATTTAAATACTTTGTTCGGACAACAACTTCCGAAATTAATTACTTTGTTCGGACAACAACTTCCGAAAATAAATACTTATTTCGGTAGTAGATTTCCGAACCAAATAATACAATTCGACTCTGGTTATCCGAACGACGCCGAAAAAAAAAAAAAAAAAAAAAAACTCACATTTCCTTCGCTATGTTTCTCATAAACACTTATTTGCTGATTTTCAGAAGGCAAATCCTCCATAACAATGATGTTTTCCCTACGAATGAGGAAGGTTGATGAATGAGTGCATTGAGAAGCTACGAACTTGGAGCTTAATGGAAGAAGCTACGAACTTGGAAGAAGATAGGAATGAGTGAATACTCTGCTTTCACTTCTAGCTCAATGAAGCTACAAACTTGGAGACGTTTTGAATTGGATGGATGTGTACACGATGCAACAGATGTGAACTGGAGATGGATGTGTGCATTGAGATGTTTTGAATCAACAATGATGTCTAAAATAGTAATTTTACTTAGGGATAAAATTGTAATAAAATTAAATATCATTAAGTGTGTGTATAGAGGGGATTTGGTGTGTGTAGATAGAGCCACCCCAAACTAAGAGTAAGAAGGAGATGGAAAGGGGAGTGAAATTTCTATTTTGCCCTTAGAAAATGGTCACATGCTGACGACCAACATATTTTTCATCAAAATGTTAAAGGCTGTTTTTGATTTAGACCAAAATTGATATTAAATTTAAAATTTAGGATCAAAATTAAGTTGATTGAAACTATAAAAACTAAAATGATATAAGATAGTTCGAGGTAGGGCTATCAATGGATTGGATTTAATCCGAATCTGACTTGAAAATCCGAATCCATTTACAAAAAACTTGAGATGGCAATCCAATAATTTGAATCCGTTTATTGAACGGATCAAATATGCAAAAATTTGATAATCCGATAATCCGATTATTCTCAATTTGAATGAAGAAAACACAAAATGAAAAAAAAAAAATTATATAAAATTGAATCTCAATAAATAAATAAATGGATTAGATCGGATTATTGGGTTGAATATCTAAAATTATCAGATTCGGATTTGGATGATCTATAATCAGATATGGAATAAACGGATTCGGAATGGATTCAAGTTTATCTTAATTGGATCGGGTTCGGATTTTGACAGATCTGATCTTAATCCGATCCATTTATTGGCCTAGTCCAAGTGTTATATTATTATTTCATTCTGTCACACTAATTATCCTATACTAATTGCATGGTTGTATTATTCCCTCGTAATATGTGATTAAATTGGACAATCAAACATTCGTTTTCCTGTTTGTCTTTAACAACTTGATGATAGAAAGAATTAGGATTGCAGCACATCTAATTCTTGGCTGATTGTTGGCAAATTAATAATGAAAACACAATTGAATGCTATTTTATCATTTGCCAATATTCGTCAAAATTGGGAAAAGTCTGATCTCTACATGTCTCAATCTTTGAAAAACTCAATAAAGAAAGAGAAAACCTTTATTTTATTTTATTTATTTTGGTATTTTTTTTTTGGTCGGGTTTATTTAGGTATCTTAGCTAGGCTTTGGATGCATTTGTACAAGAATTGCCTGTTATATGGAATGAACCTCAGGCTGTGGATGTGCTGGCGTCGGTTTATGAGCCATTGACTATTTGGTTTTTTTTTTTTTTAAATGTTGGTCATCTTGAAGCCCAAAATCATGAGTTTTAAGGTGTCACATTTGTTGTTTTGGAACCTAGTTATTTTGAGCAATTCTAGAGATATATAAAATGTGAGTGTAGGATACAAAAAATTCTATCATACAGAAGTGCGGGACTTATATCTATGTTAGTGTTTGATAGAAAATTTGATAAAAATTTTGGAGTCTATAGCATTTTCCAGCTATTTTAGTTAATTTTTTTGCATTTTACAAAAAGACATTCAGAAAAGTAAAGAGAATAAACTTTTTGACTATTTTAATATATTCCCAGACATACGTTTAATTCATCTGAAACTAAAAGGTCTATTTATTTTTTTGGATTTATTTGTCATTTGTGATTTTTTTTTTTTATAAAAAAAACTGAGACAAATTTTTTTTTAATTTTTTAAATTCATCTCGACTAGAAGATTTAAAAATTTTAAAACTCAAATTGAAAAAAAAGCTTATAAATGATGAAAATAAGTTAAAATTTATCACTAAAGGGTGCAAATTTTTTTGGTGGGGTCTTTTTTAGTCAAGGCGGATATAAAAAAAGGGCCGTCTTTCAGAAAGCTCTATTATGAAATGTTATGTTCTATTTTGTTTTCTAATATTCCATTAGGTCATATTTAAGGTAATATAACTAAATCACCCCTCCAAACTTTTTGGGCGTGTTTCCATTTTGAAACAAATACATCATAAAAAATAATAATAGTCCTTTATTTTATGGAGAAATTTCTCTCTTATTCTAGGGAGAAAATTTCTCCTTTATTTAATGAAGAAAATCTTTCATTTATTTTATGGACAAAAATCTCTCCCATATTCTAAGAAGAAAATCTCTCACATTTTCAAAACCCGAATTTGTCTACCTTATTCCGACGTGAAGAAGCAACGCTGTTAAAATTCACATCGATCGAAGTCTAAACACTGTGAACGTTCACATTATTGGTGGTTGCTTATATTTGTATACATATAACTATTGGCTTAATGTGAGTTGTGGTAAATAAATATTGATGTAAACTTTGACATTACAGATGCATGTTGGTAAAATAACACATTGTTGTTTGCACTTGTATAACTATTTTTGAATGTGAATATTAACATTGATTAATAATATAATAATCACAACACCAATTGCAACACATTGCATTGTGATAATTCACAACAAGTAATAACTCCTTATATTAATGTGAATATTCACACCATATAATAATCATGCAAAATTCATACAATAATCAGTGATATGTAAACATTTACATTATGCAATAACAATGCAATCATCAATCTACATTGCCCGTCATGCAACCATTACATGCTTCTAATGTTGAAGTTCACATCATCAAATGCAAAATATTAAAATCTTATAATTCACAATAATAATATTTTCAGTGGATGTTTCACTGAAATACCCACCCAATAAGCATACACACCTTGATACATAATACCATATCAATTTATCTTGAAACAAAAAGTTGAACTAAATGTTAATCAATTATTGAACATGAATCCTTACCAAATGCATACTTACATGCAGTTGCAAAACAAAAATGGTTTTAACTTTCATCCAACAATTCTAAACTTTGAAACTGCAACAATGAAAGAAAATAGAGCTTCAATACCACAACAGTGAAAGAAAATAGAATTTTGAACTACAATAATGGAAAAAGGTAGTATTTGAATGTTCTCTAACCTTCGTCCAACAATTCTGAACTTGAAAACCGCAACAATGGAAGAAAATAGAACTTCAAAACTGCAACAATTGAAAAAAAGAAAAAAAGAAAAAAAAGAGTTTCGAACCACAACAATGGAAGAAGAAAATATTTAAATGTTCTCTCACTACCAATGTGTAAATGAAACTCCTACAAAAACGTATAATGGAAACGTATCTATTGATTTTTCCAAGATCTCTAATCACCAAAAGTTCCAAAATAGAAATAACAAAATATGAAAAACGTATATATCCTATTGTGTATAATATGTACTATCAAAATAGAACAAAGGGTATAATAGTCCCAAAAAAATTATAAATCAAGAAAAAAGGATCTCCTGAAATACAAGTCTAAATATATGGGACTTGATGGAACACAAGAAACTTTGTGGGTTTATTGAGTTATAAATATACTAAAAAGAATTATAAATAAATCTCCCATAAAAAAAAAAAATTAAAGAAATTTGACATAATGACTAATATATGTATAAAAAAAAAAAAACCAACTAGAGTTAAGATCGGATCTACATAGAAAGGTAATCCAAAAAAAAGTTTTGTATAGTAGAAAAATAATCCAAACTTTTTTTTTTTTGTATATCGAAAAATTATCTATGATAATGCAGTTTGGTCGGCATGATATGGGTCGGACTTATCCAAGCATTCCACAGGTTGACTTTCCTTCGTCTTTTTGATCACACTTGCAACAAGTCTAATAGAAAGGTTCCGAAATAGGGATGGTTCTTTCCTGTGAACCTTCTGACAATCAAGTTAGATGGGAATGTGGTCGGAATGATAACCTAGAGAGAAAGTTGGGAGTTGTGAGAGAGAGAGAGAGAGAGAGAGTTACTTGTTTTTTAAACACTCTTCAGAAGCTTTCTTATATCTCTTACTAATCACTTCTTTATCCATTCAAGTTGTCTTGTTGGCCAAAAGTTTATAGTCTATTTGCCATCAGTCATGGTGGTTTCAGCATGCCCTAGAACGAGAAGTCTTGTTGCATTTAATGCCATGACAGCCTCATTTAATGCTTGGTGTATGAGTTTAATAACTTTGCAGGATTTTTGTCTGTCACGTGGCTAACTCCCTACCTGACAGATGTCTAAACGCCACTGGGCTTGGATCGGTGCAAATTCCCTACTAGGCTTGCTACTGGGCTTCACCTGCTAGGTTTTAACCAAGTGACTATTGGGATAACCCAAGACAACCGTGAGTTGGGCTCTCCTGGACCATGCCCATTAATCTAAAATAATGTAATAGTAACATTGTTAGAAATTAGAAATTAGAATCACACTAACGAGTTTTTTAATTTAAAATAAAATGTCATATAATTATGTATTAAAATTTCACTTAAACTTTATTTGTATAGTACCTGTATTGAACCCATTTCAAAAAGTGGGGCAGAGTGAATCCAAATTGTGACTTAACCCAAATTCTCACCCATTTAAAATGAGGTACACTAACCCTTCCTATCTTAACCTATTTAGCCTATTGTATGACATTATAATTTTTTAAAACTAAAAATTATGAATATTGATTGTAAAATTGCTCAAATAATTAAATTTATCAAAATACAATAATATTGCAAATTAGTATAGTTAAAAAGAGGCGATAAACATGTGGAAATTTTTTTATATTTTTCTTAGCATGACTATAGGAGCCTTTTGTTATTGGAATGCCGAATAGAATGGGTTCTGACATGGGTAGGCCCATAAAGGTTATAACCCACCATTTAGAGCCCAATACATATCCCAAATACTAGAGCCCAGCACTGCTGAAGCCCCATGTAGCAAAAAGAACCAATGACATCAAGACACATGGCAAGAGAAGGGCAAGCCACATCAGCAGACAAAGATCTGCAAAGTTATTGCCACGGCACATCGCCATTAATGAGGCCCCCTTACAGCATTTATTGCGATAACCCCTCTCCGTCGGGACGGCACGCCCTCACCCTGAACAAGGAAAGCTACAGCATAGACTTTCGGCCAAGCCGACAGGTCGGAAGGGACAACGAAATGATTACCAGAGGATATAAGCAGACGTTGAAGACAAGAAGAAGGTTAAGCTTTTCTATCTCTAATCCATCTCTACAATCCACTTCTCTCTCTAACTTGCTCGTCGGAGGGTTCGCTGGGGGACTCCTCGTTCCCCGTTGAACTCTTGTGCAGGTTCTCTGGTAGGCTTGATCACTCGAATACCAGTTGGAAAAGCGTGGATCAGTCCAACCCGTCCAAGTCTCCTATAGTATCATCAGTTGGCGCCGTCTGTGGGAACCTCTTACTTCGCGCGCCAGTTGTGCTCATTGTCGCCGGAGGCCCTTCCCCAATAACCTGTTTCCTACCACTTGCCAAGGTGTATGGTCACGACTAGATCCATGACTTTTCACCCCAATGTTCCCGATCATCAAGCCGACCCCCCAACCTAAATAACCCACCACCGTATTTCACCGAGCTCACCAACAGCATTAACCGCTTGGCCGATAAAAACCAAGCCCTGATTAATGCTCTTCTCCAAAGAAACCTTCCTATGCCTCCTCCACCACCTCTAGATATTCCCCCCAACCAAAAACGAGCCCCGAGCCACACTATCTTGCAACCTAATCCACCCAACTTGGAAGGCTTACAACCCTCTCCCCCAGGTATAAACCCACCACCTCGGGGCCCACAGCCATTGATCCCGGAACTGACCCCTGAAGGAGAGGCCAACAGCGTCCAGCCCTCGCTGCCCTCCGGTGGGGACAACATTCCTCTCTGGGATGCAGAACTCCGAGCCATGAAGCTCCAACTCTAAGGAGTCATGCAGAACATACAACATAAACCCTCCACCACAGCCAACTCACCATTCGTCGCCTCCATCCGAGACAAACCTCTACCCCCCAAGTTCAAAATGCCCACCATCGACTCTTTTGACGGTACGACGGACCCAGTCGACCACTTGGAGACCTACAGAACCCTTATGATCCTCCATGCATTCCCTGACGAAATCATGTGTCGGGCTTTCCCCATGACACTCAAGGGGTCAGCTCGACTTTGGTTTAGTCAATTGCCGGCGGACTCTGTCTCTACCTTCCAGCACCTCAGTGACTCCTTCCTCAGCCATTTTATTAGAGCTCAGCGCCAGTGACGTCCGACAACCCAACTCCTCAACATCTGTCAGACCGAGGGGGAGTCGTTGCACAGTTTCGTTACCTGCTTCAACACTGAAGCCTTGCAGGTAGCGGAAAACGATGATAAAGTCATCCTTACAGCTTTTATGGTCGGTCTGCGGTCATCTGACTTCCTCTTCTCCCTCTCAAAAAACCCCCCGAGCTCCATGGCAGCCCTACTCTCCAAAGCCCAAAAATACATGAATACTGAAGATTCCCTAGCCGCCCGACAAGATCCTATAACCAAACACCCGACCCCAAGAGAGAAGAGAAAAGATTCTGAAGCCAGAAATACCCAATATAATAACTAGACACCCCAGTACACCGACCGACCCCCTAGAGCCGACCAGTCGGCACCAGTCCGACCTCCCGGTCTGTTCGAGCGGTACACACCCCTAAATTCTCCTATGGAACAAGTCCTCAATCAGATTCAGCGGGACTACCCCCTTAAATGGCCCCAACCATCACGGACTCCTTCCAATCGGAAAGACCAGTCCAAATATTGCCGTTTTCACCAGGACCACGGCCATAATACCGAGGAGTGTGTTAACCTCAAAGATCAGGTCGAGGGCTTGATCCGTCAAGGACGTCTCAGTCGATTCACGGAAACTCGCCCTCAGCAGAGGCAACAGACTGAACCCATCAGAAACAACCGCCGGCGCACACCTCCCCGACAACCAGCACAACCTAACCAAGGTCATGCCCGCCCTCTGCAGCAACCCCGGGCACAAGGTAACCCTGTCCCACCTGTTAGAGAAATCAGAGTTATTGCTGGCGGGCTTGCTTGTGGAGGCCCATCTCGCTCGACTCAAAGGGCAGAACTCAGGAAAATAAGATAGGGCTCAGACAAAGAAGTTGCCACACTAGACCGACCCTCCAAACAGCCCAGACAGTGGACCGAGCCTATCACTTTTACGGACGCCGACTGCACAGGCATCCGTTACCCCCATGACGACCCTCTCGTCATCTCCGCTCTCCTCTCCAATTACAAGGTCAGACGGGTTCTCGTCGACAACGGCAGTTCTTCAGACATCATCTTCCTCAATTGCTTCTGCCAACTCAAGATCGGGGAAGAAAGTCTGTCTCCTCTCCAAACCTCTTTGGTCGGTTTCACTCGCAACCGGGTAACCTCCATCGGCTCCATTGATCTTCCTATCACAATCGGCGAGTACCCGCGGCAGACCACAAAGTTGCTCACCTTCCTTGTTGTTGACTGCCCCTCTGCCTACAATATCATCCTTGGCCGTACTGCCCTGAATGCTTTCCACGCCATCACATCCACCTACTACCTTGCCATCAAATTCCCCACCGATCTTGGGGTCGAGACAGTGAGGGGAGAGCAGACCGTGGCTAGAGAATGTTATGTCGCCTTACTTAAAGAAGTCAAGCTGAAGGAGGCTATAATCATTGAAGGACTCGACGTCAGAGACGAGGACGAGTTGGTCAAAGGGGAACTAGTGGAGGAGCTCGTTGAGGTCCTCATCGACCCCACCAACTCGGCGAAAATTGCCAAGATTGGCAGCCAACTATCCCCCCAGGCCAAGGCCGACCTCACCGCCCTAATGATTGAACACAACGACGTGTTTGCCTGGACTCACTCCGATATGCCGGGAATTGACCCCTCCTTCATCAGCCACCGTCTTAGCGTTAAGCCCCATTTTCGACCTATCGTCAGAAACAGCGCATTTTCCACCCGGAACGCAATAACCTTATTGCTTCTGAAGTAGACAAACTCCTTGAGGCACAGTTTATCACGAATGTGGACTACCCTAGATGGCTGTCGAATGTGGTTCTGGTTCATAAAAACAATAGTAAATGGCGACTCTGTGTCGACTACTCCGACTTCAACCGAGCTTACCCCAAAGACAACTATCCTCTCCTTCGCATAGATCTGCTGGTTGACGCCACGGCCGGTCATCAAATGCTCAGTTTCATGGATGCCTTCTCTGGATACAACCAAATCTTGATGTACCGGTCTGACCAGGAACACACCTCCTTCATCACCGACCGAGGCACCTACCATTACCGTGTGATGTCATTTGGATTGAAGAATGCCGGGGCCACTTACCAACGGTTGGTCAATGCCGTCTTCCATCATCAGATAGGCTGGAACATGGAAGTATATGTTGACGACATGTTGGTCAAGTGCAAGCTCTCTACCGATCATCTGGCCGATCTGCGAGAAACTTTCGCCACCCTGCGAAAGTACCAGATGAAGCTCAATCTGGAGAAATGCGCCTTCGGCATAGGATCTGGGAAGTTTTTGGGTTTCATGGTCAGTCAGCAGGGCATCGAAGCTAACCCCGAAAAGATCAAGGCTTTAATTGAAATGCAATCACCCAGAACGGTCAAGGAGGTTCAAAGGCTTACTGGCCGAGTGGCCGCCCTCAACCGCTTCATTTCCCGAGCAACGGATAAGGGCCTCCCCTTTTTCAAAGTCCTTCGGCAAACTTTTGAATGGACGGCAGAATCCGAAGAGGTTTCCAACAGTTGAAACAGTGCATGGTTAACCCCCCATCTTTTCTTAAGCAATCACAAGCGAACCCCTCTTCCTCTATTTAGCCGTGTCAAACACTGCAGTCAGTGCAGCTCTTATCAGGGAAGACAGCTCGGTCCAACGGCCAGTCTACTACATCTGTCGGGCTCTTAAGGGAGCGGAACAAAATTACCCATTGTTAGAAAAAATGTCCTTGGCCTTGGTCACCGCCTCCAGACGACTCCGTCCCTACTTTCAAGCCCATTCCATTGTGGTCCTCACTGACCAACCATTGAAAAAGATAATGCAACAACCAGAGCTTTCTGGCAGACTTAGGCAGTGGTCAGTCGAACTTAGCCAATTTGACATCTCCTACCGGCCTCAGACAGCAATTAAGGGACAGGCTGTTGCCGATTTCATCCTGGAATTCACTAATCCCACTCCAACCACAGCTCCTCCGCCTCCACCACTCCCAACCAAGCCGGAAGACCCCCACTCTTGGACCCTCAACGTCAACAGATCATCCTGCAAAGAAGGCAGCGGGGCTGGTCTTATCCTCACCGCCCCTGAAGGTGGTTATTTCAAATGTGCTCTCCGCTTCTTGTTCGATGCAAGCAATAATGAGACCGAGTATGAGGCATTGATAGTAGGTCTTCGCCTAGCCAGAGACATTGGTGTCAGCCATATTCAAGTGTTCAGCGATTCCCAACTCATTGTCAGCCAAATCACGGGGGAATTCGATGCCAAGGACGACACAATGCGGGCTTATAGGGACATTGCACTCCCTCTCGTTCGCCTCTTCAGTAATTTCCATATCAAGCACATCCCTCAGACAGAAAACTCCAAGGCAGATGAAATGGCTCAGTTGGCCTCGGCAGACCAGTCAGACCTCAGCCACGGTGTCCGCCTCGAGTACCTGACTCGCCCTGCCATTTCCCCAAACCAACAGCAAGTCTACTTTCTCCAAAACGAACCTATCCCCTGGGCGACCGATATCTCTCTCTTCTTGACAACGGGGGAACTCCCAGCCGACAAACAACAGGCCGCCAAAGTCAGGGCCCGGTCGTCCAACTACATTCTTGTCGGCGACCTCTTATACAAGTGTGGTTTTTCACGACCATACCTCAGATGCCTTAATCCTGCTCAAGCAACCTACGTGATGAGGGAAATCCATGAGGGTATCTGTGGTAATCATTCGGGCGCCCGGTCTCTAGCCCACAAAATCCTTCACACTGGTTACTTCTGGCCTACTCTTAATCAGGATGCGACAGACTTCGTGCTCAAATATGATAAGTGCCAGCGTTTTGCCAACATCCCCCATGCTCCTCCTACAGAATTAATCACGCTTTGCAGTCCCTACCTATTCGTCAAATGGGGGATCGACCTAGTTGGCCCATTGCCCACTGGCCGAGGCCAAACCAAATTTGCCATTGTCGCCATTGATTACTTCACTAAATGGGTGGAGGCAGAATCCCTTGCCACAATTACCGAGCGGAGCACAACCAGATTCATTTGGCAGTCGATTGTATGCAGATTTGGCATCCCTCAAGCCATCGTCTCTGACAACGGTAAACAATTCGACAATGCCAAGTTCAGGAAATTCTGTGCAGAGCTTCAAATCCAGCCATGTTTCTCTTCCCCAGGTCATCCCTAAGCCAATGGCCAAGTTGAGGTCACCAACCGTTCTCTTCTGAAGATCATCAAAACCAAGTTGGAAGCTGCTAAGGGACTTTGGGCCGAGGAACTACCGAATGTACTTTGAGCCTACCGCGCTACCGCTCGAACCCTCACTGGGGAGACCCCCTTTCGCTTAACATACGGCGCTGAGGCGGTCATCCTAGTAAAAGTTGGTCTTCCTACCCCAAGGGTTCTACATCCGAATCCAGAACTGACTGAAGAGCTGTGTCGGGTAGACCTAGACCTAATTGAAGAGCTCCGAGAAACCACTGCAGTCAGACGAGCCTCATACCAACAGAAAATGAGAGCTCACTACAACCGCAAAGTCCGGCTAAGGGAGTTCGCCGTGGGGGACCTTGTTTTACGAGAAGCAACCCTTGCCACCAAAAATCCGACTGAAGGGAAACTGGCAGCCAAGTGGGAAGGACCTTACGTTGTTAAAGCCAGACCTCGTCCGGGTACATACCGACTTCAGGACATGGAAGGTTGAGACCTCCCCCATCTGTGGAACGCCGAACACTTGAAGCGTTATTTTCAATAATTTTCCATTCTTGTACTGATCAGTTATTGTATTTTCTTTTCGGCAATCTAAACACTTGAATGCTCTTGTTCTTCTCTCACATGATGTAAATTTTTGATCAAACGGGCTACACTTTAATGACAGCAAGCTTATATCTCAGTTATTTGTGTGGTATTCCAATAACGCTTTGATTGCAACCTCGGCCAGACCGAGTTACTTAAAGCCTTAGCTAGACTGAGCACGAAGAGCTCGGCCAGACCGAGTTATTTAAAGCCTCAGCCAGACTGAGCATGCAAAGCCCCAGCCAGACTGAGTGAGTTACTTAAAGCCTCAGCCAGACTGAGCATAAAGAGCTCGGCCAGACCGAGTTACTTAAAGCCTCAGCCAGACTGAGCATGCAAAGCCCCAGCCAGACTGAGTGAGTTACTTAAAGCCTCAGCCAGACTGAGCATGCAAAGCCTTAGCCAGCCTGAGTTACTTAAAGCTACTAAATTACTTGAAGAATCAGTTAATCATAGCTTAACCCAAACTGAGCGCGAATGAGGAGCTCGGTCAAGGCCATCCATGTAAACTTCATGGTTATGGCATAGTGGCCATACTTAGTCAAACTCCAGGTCCATGTTTTTGGAACACTCTTTACGTTTTTTCTTTTTGACTTTCATTTCCCAACTTAATCTTTCATTCATCAACACCCTTATGCCGTGATTTAAAAATTTCACTCTTGGGAACCCTTACAAGCCAGACTGACTCCATCTTTGGGTCATGATTTGAACCTTCAAACTTTTTAACATTCTTACCTTTTGAACTTCACAATGATTTGTACACAAGCAATTACATTTTTAACATCCTTACATTCTTACAGTTTGTGCAAATCACCAATCTCATTCATTGCAGAAATACACACACACAAAAAATAGTATGCCAAACACCATTCATAATTTTATTCATTTACAAACTTGTACATGAGTTTATTACAGCAATTCAAAAAAAAAAAAAAACAAAAACAAAAACAAACAAAACACAAAACACAAAACAACCAAAATCCTAAGTACAAATTTTCTCCACAGCACTCACTCCTCTTCACTTGAGGCGAGATCTTCTTCTTCAATGCCCTCGTCTATGGGGGTCTGGGCCACGTCGTCTTCATCGATCTTGACGCTACTAAAGTCTAAGTCTGGGAACAGCTCTTCAGCTTTACGCTTGAACATCTTCCACCCACTGTCCCAGAACTTAGCCATTTCGTGTTTGTAGAAGTTCGACCGCTGAAAGCTCTGGATTACTTCTTCTTCACTCCTTCCCCCAACGGTCGCCCCAGACGGGCCAGCCCCCCAAACACTTCTCTCGCCAGGTGGCTGGCGATCGCAGCATCGATAGCCATCTAAAAGTCAGTAGACCCCTTAAACTGCTCTACTGCTGCGATGCACAGATCGGGGTATGCAGCCCTCTTTGAGGCTGACTTGGTTTTCTCCTCCCCCAACTCCTTCTCCAGCGCTGCCTTTTCTGCCGCAGCCTTGGCACGTTCGTCCGCAAGATCTCGCTCCAACCCAGCAATCTTCCGGTCTGCTTCATCCTTCTCTTTGATCCACTGGGCGCGCAGATCTTCATTGTTGGTCATGGCCTCTTCAAAACGCTCGTTGGCGACCGTGCAGGCATTTTGAGCATCTTCTGCTTGCCAGCCAGCTGGAACTCGAGCGACACCACCTTGCGACGTTCGTCCTTAAGCTCCACCTTGGCCGCGCACAGCTCAGCATGGGCACGATCGGCAACATTGCCCTGTATGATCGCCAAAACCTCCATCTTCTTCGCCTTTTGAGCCTCTTCCAACCCCCTAGCGCACACACTTCGCGCAGTCTCTCTCCATCCAGCAGTTTCTCTCCTTAAACTTGCAAGTTGGGCCTTCGCCTCCTCCAATTTTGCCTTCACAGGTTTCACCTCACCTTTTGTAGCCGCCGCCTTGCTCAGCAGAGCCCCTGCTAAGGTGGTCACCTCCATTTGGGCAGAGCACAACCCCCTGAATAGCTCAGCGTCATTGAACCTGGCCATCGAGCACACAGCTGCTTCGTCCACCGCCCCCACAAGACGATCTGCTGCCGCCCTGGCTGGGCTTTCTTCTCCATCTAGCCGCCCAGCCACTGCGCGAGCATGATAGATGGCAGCCGTCAGCCTGACCCCTTCTCCTTGGGGTGCAGGACCTCCCTTGGGCTGCTGCTCCATCCCCTCTTCAAGACCAGCTGACCCACCCTCCACTTGCATCTTGGGGCCCATGGCACTCATGGGTTCTCCTTCACTTTGAACTTTGTCCCCCTGCGCCTCTGGGACAGCCACCTCTTCTGGAGTAGCCTCCACCATCACCTCCTTCTTTTCTCTTCAGGACTGGCCCCTCCTCCCTCTCCCTTACCTTCATCTTCTTCTTCGCCACAGCCTCCACCTCCTTGCTGGCTCTTTCCTTCAAAGGATCAATTGGGGGCGGTCGTGGCTCAAATCCACCCAAGTCCTTTTCTCCCAGCGGTTTGGGGCGCGGTCGGATCCTCTCCCTCGTGATCGGTTTCGGCGGCCGGTCTGCCTGTGTCTCTTTAAATTTACTGGCCTTCACGAGAATGGTCCTATCCTCCACCTCTTGCGCTTTCCTTCTCGCCTCTAATTTCGCCGGTTCCAAGTCTCCACCGGTCGGTTGGGGGCCCAACCCCACGGCAAACAAGGAAGACGGCTGAACGAGCTCGTCTCATTTGACACCCTCTTTCTCCTTCTATGCCTTTACTTTCTTCACCCTCTCCTCAGCCGCCACTCCCAGCTTTGGCTCTACAGACTTGGTGGGCACTCTCCACACCGTGTGCACTCCAACTCCTCCGTTTGCGGACACGTAGAACCACCGCGGCCTCCACCGCGGCCTCCACCGCTTTATTGATGATGGCAACCCCGCCACCAGGCCCCTTCCCTCTGCCGCTTGCAAAGTGACCCACATTTCTTGCTGTCCCGAGGCCTTGTAACATGCAAAAAACTCGTCCACCGTCGTAGTCGTTCTCTCGTTCGCCCTCGGCCACGCGTTTGCACAGGCCAGTACAATTTTCCACGCGTTAGGCATTAGTTGACCCGGCGCCACTTCCAACCGGTTTAAGACATCCACTACCACCTGCGGGAGTGGCAACCTCAACCCCCCCTTCAACGCCTCCTCATAAAGGGCAAATTCCCCCGGTCGGGCGTCGGATGGCCTCTCTTTCGTTGTTGGCAGCTTTAGCTCTATTTCTGCGGGAATCTGGTATTTCTCGCGTATACCCACCAACTCCTCCGCGGTCACGATCGACTTATCGGCCTTCGTATGCCAATGATCTGGCTCAACCTGGCTGATTGGCTGCGCAGCCACTATCATCGTGGACGAACGAGGTCGCCCCACTGGCTCCCCCTCGCTTTCCACTCGCCTCTCCGTCTGGTATTGTTCCGCCAACTCTACCGCATCATCGTCACCCAACGGATCAACTCTTGCTTCCTCTTGGGCCATCTCTCTTGTATGTCTATGAATCGCTTCGGATGCGGGCGCAAGAAAATTTAAAAAATGTTGCAGGGGTGTATCGTTAGCAACGAAGGAGTTTACACTTGGAATGTTTTGATTTTTTGCAAAAAGGAAGGTAAAACGAATAATATCAAAAGCCCAAGGCTTGCCTGTATTCCAAGAGTCACAATTAATTTTCGCCAGTTTGAAAATTTTCAACAATCCGCCAAAACTGTCTTTTCAAACACCCTATAATGACCTATCGTTTCACTTATTGCCCAATGCCTAACCTCCCCCACTACGAGATTCTGCTACGTGTACGGTCATGATCCATTGCCCCTTTCCCCTTCCCTGTCTATTCCACTTCACCTCACCACGTGCCCCGCTGCCTCTCAAGCCCCGCGCCGCACCACCCACTCTCCGCGGTCGGCCCTCCCCGTAGTCGGCCCCTCTACTCGGCCACTCTTCGCAGTTGGCCCTCCATGTAGTCGGTCCCTCCACTCGGCCACCCTTCGCGGTCGGCCCTCCTCATGGTCGGTCCCTCCGCTTGACCACCCTTCGCGGTCGGCCCTCCTCATGGTCGGTCCCTCCGCTTGGTCACCCTTCACGATCGGCCCTTCTCATGGTCGGTCTCCCCGCTCGGCCACCCTTCGCGGTCGGCCCTTCTCATGGTCGGTCTCTCCATTCGGCCACCCTTCGCGGTTGGCCCTCCTCATGGTCGGTCCCTCCTCTCGGTCGGCCTTCACCCTCCCGGTCTCTCACGTCCCTCATTCTCTTCATTATTCCCTTCGTTGGACTAAAGTTGCACTTAGGAATGGGGGACTACTGACATGGGTAGGCCCATAAAGGTTATAACCCACCATTTAAAGTCCAATACATATCCCAAATACTAGAGCCCAGCACTGCTGAAGTCCCATGTGGCAATAAGAACCAATGACATCAAGACACATGGCAAGAGAAGGGCAAGCCACATCAGCAGACAAAGATCTGCAAAGTTATTGCAACGGCACATTGCCATTAATGAGGCATCCTTACAGCATTTATTGCGATAACCCCTCTCCGTCGGGACGGCACGCCCTCACCCTGAGCAAGGGAAGCTACAGCATAGACTTTCGGCCAAGGCGACAGGTCGGAAGGGACAACGAAATGATTACCAAATGATATAAGCAGACGTTGAAGACAAAAAGAAGGTTAAGCTTTTCTATCTCTAATCTATCTCTACAATCCACTTCTCTCTCTAACTTGCTCGTCGGAGGGTTCGCTGGGGGACTCCCCGTTCCCCGTTGAACTCTTGTGCAGGTTCTCTGGTGGGCTTGATCACTCGAATACTGATTGGAGAAGCGTGGATCAGTCCAACCCGGCCAAGTCTCCTGTAGTATCATCAGGTTCAAATTGGCCCAATTAGACAGAGTACTACAACATAGGAAGATCTGCCGATGCTTCTTGAAAACCGGTTTGAATCATAACCTAACTACAACCCATCAAAAAATATAAATAACAAGAAGTTGATGATCCAAGATTAAAGAACACAACAAATGGGGGTACTCTCAAAATGAAACAAAACAAGAAAAATCCAAGTATATTAATTTATTTATTTATATTACAACAAAAATACATGGTGTATCCATGTCCTGAATGGCACATCTAATCTGCTCAATGTCAAATATCAGAAGGGAAAAAAAGAATTTATACTCTAAAGTACAATATATCACTAGTAAATACAAAACCTCCCTCACCACAACACATGGGGGTTTCCAAAAGAACTATCTAAAACATAGCAACCCACAAAACATAGTGTCTCTCTCTATGTGATCCATGCTCTCTCTCTATACTACCTGTTGTGACCTAGTACCACCATACCCATTAACTCCATTTTCTCCATTGCTAACATGAGGGTATTTTGGATCCGACCCATTCTTCTTCTTCCTACTCAGTACCACAAACCATGTAAAGGCTTCCAATATACAGGCAATGGAGCCCAAAGCTATGATGATGCCAATGTATGCTCTCTTCCAGCTTTTGCCTGGGTTCAAGATATCAAAGCCCTTAAAGATGTTCATAATGCTTAGGATAATCACGGCGTACCCAACTCCCCAATGGTAGATGTTCCAGTATAATCTGTACTTGTGATCCTTCTTTGGCCTCAAAAGGAGCGCAAAGACCTAAATTTCGTAAACAACAACAATTTTATTTTAGAAAGCTTATATATACCCAGGGGCGGAGATAGGACTCTTTCATTAGAGGGGTCAGAAGGAAAGTTTGAGGTAGATTACTCGTGGGTGGGTGGGTGGTGTATCGGGACCAAGGATCGTCTGTTTACAAAAATTTCTGTCTCCCATCCCAAATTATTCATAATCATTGGATATGTCTTCAGATTTGTGAATCTTGAGATTCTCATGATTGTGAGTAATTTGGGATAAGGGTACATGAATTTTTGAGGACAGAAGATTCTTACGAGTGTAACGGGCTAGGGTTAGTTCATTAAATAAGTATTAAAATATTAATCATTGTAGGTCGATTGGCTCGATCAAAAACTATAGGAGACAATATTAGGCACATAAAGGTTCACAAATGGTTAATTCAATTAAAAACTTTTGATCATCACATAAGGAACCAATCTCTTTTCTCTAGCAGAATTTAATTGCTTTTAGCAAAAGTGTTTTTTTATTTTTTATTTTTTTAATGTGATTTTATACAATTAAATAGACTAATTCTTTGTTTATTGCAAAAGTATTTTTTTTAATATGTTATTACTAATAGCTTTTTAATAGGAGACTGGATTAAATTTTTTGAGGCAAATACACAAGGCATTAAATTTTTAAGTACAACTCTTATACAGAGCGTTCAAAATATTAGAGGTATCAAATTGAATTTCAAGGGGCAATTACATGGTTTTTTTTTTTTAAATTGAAAAATTACATTTATATAAAAGTGAGCTTTATCAAAATTTTAAAGGGGCCATGACCCCCTTTCCTCTGCCCCTAGCCATACCAAGTGCCTGCCGGTGGTGGCGGTATGAGAGTGAAAATTGATGTTAAAGTTGAGAAAACAAAGTGAGCATTGATGGTATACCTGAAGTGTACCAAGGCAGAAGAGAGTGATGCCAATGTTCCTGTGGGTGTTATATTGAATGCCAACTGAATCACTGCCGAGTTTAAGACCGGTCGCCCATCCGGCAACACCAACGATGTAGGCAGCGGACTGGCACGTAACATGTAGGTAAAACCATGCTGGGTCAGCTGACTTGAACGTCTTCAAGTACCTCGCAATTATAGCACCCACCGGCAACAAGATGCCCCAACTGATTGCATTCAGTATTCCATGAGTCTGCAAGTTTCCATTCAATCAAAATTAAAATCGAACCCATGTTTAGATCAAATTAATAGAATTGGGTATGTGATTATGGTACGTCCCCTGATAGCAACCAACGCAGAATTGTAATCTTAAAAGTTACATAAGGGTGTTTTTGAAAATATTCTAAATCATAAGGGTATTTTTGAAAGTCCAGGGGCAGGCGTCCCGTTGTCGATGATGTATCTCAAGGGGGATTTTCAAAAATGAGAAGAACATGATTAATTTTATGTTTGCTATGGCAAGGAATAGCCCGTTTAGATCTCTCGTCTCATCTTGTCCTATGATCCCTCACCAAAATATGATTATGTCAAGAATTTCATTATATGATAGAGAGTTGATTTGAAATAAATTGACACAAAGGATCCACAGAGAGTCTAATTTGGGGGACTATATACTTTCTAGTAAGAATCTTAACAACTAGAAGAAGACAAATGAGATTTCAAAGCCATCAATGAAAAGGAAGGAATAAGCAAACAAATTCAGGGCTTGCCCAAACAATAAAACATTTAGGACTTGTATTGTTTCATCTTACAGAGAAGAATATATTGGGATTTATGATTAAGGATATTCCTACCAATCATGAAATTTAAATAATAAAAAAAAGGTTACAAATATGGAAAATGAGGAAGAGAAAAAAAAGGAAAAGTTATTTCCCATCACAGTCAATTAAACAGATTCACCGTGTGATAGAGAAGTGATTTAAGATAGAAAAGAAATCCGACTAGAGCACTACTCAATTGAGGGGGGAGAGAGAGAGAGAAGATGACTTACATTTTTCTTTCGCATCTGGGAAGCTACACCTCCACTGTTGGAACTACTAGTCCCAGAAAGAAAATCCAGAGTCCCAGTAGATAAAATATTATTTCCAGTTGTTGGATGCGCACCTGGATTTCCTCCGGAGACCGGTCCAGCTTGCCAGAGCTGGTTAAAAGTGGTTCCATTACTTGGAAGCACCAAAGTAGCATATATGAGCATATCACTGCTGACATACTCGACCGACAGGCTCGGCACGCTGAAGCTGAGGGTACTCTCGGCTAACGTCGTGCCAGGACCGGAGACCGACGACGTGTAGGCATGTGGTAGGCCACTGGTGTTGTGTAGGGCCACAAGGGCTTGTGACCCTGCCATTCCGGTCCCATTAAGGTTGAGTGCCCAAGCCACCCATGTCGATGTATCGACATTGGTGTGGCGGAAGGCTATGTCGACCGTGCCATTTGTCGGGTGGTAGTTCCAGTGAAGGTAGGAATTTAGGTATGGAAGATCATTGCATTTAGAGTATAGTCTATTGCTTGAAAAAGTGTAGCTTGCACAAGTTTGAGCATAGGCCGAGGCAAATAAAGAGATCAAAAGACATGAAAACAGAGCAATTTTCAAAGATTTGTCCATTGAATCAATACCCAGATTTTCAAAACCTTGGAAAACCAGTTTTTGGTATTTGGGTATGTCCCAAATGATGCAAAAAACTGGGTTCTAAGGTGCTTTGGGAATCTGGGAATCTGGGTATTGGGTGTTTGGTTTGTAAGAAGGTGTTTTGTTTTATAGATTTTTGTGGGGTGGGAAGGAGATGGGAAAGTGGTTGTGTTGGTGATCAGTTTTTTGAGGTTTTGTTGACTGATTCTTTTTGTGGAATGAGTGAATTTGTTTGGATACAAAAATAGGTATAAGTCCAATGGAAAGAAATTAATTAATAGGTATGTGATGGAAGCAACCAAGAAGGTTGTTGTCTTGTGGTTGGTTTTTTGTTTTGTTATTTATTTAATTGTTATTATAACGTGAGGTTTCTCAGCTTTGAAATCACTCTCCTCTCTTTTAAGGTCTTCATACACCAACCACCCTTGATGTGTATTCACACCTAAGTTCCAAAATTTTAAAATTAAAAAAACAAAAAAAAGTCTCAATTTTTAACTTAAAAAAGAAATGATAGAAAGCTTACCGTCTAGGTTTGGCAAATGTTTTTTTTCTTTTTAAAAGATTTTTATTTATTTAGTGAATTCTTTCAATTTTTATCACTTATATATATATATATATATAGTTTTAAGGTATTTCTAAACTAGAAAGCCCTAATTTTTAAAAAAATATATCAAATTTTAAAAGATTTCAAAAAAAGCTAGTAATTCATTAGTGAACTTTTTTTTTTTTTCATTTAAAAAATTTGATTTTATTGTTTAAATTTTAGTTTAGAAGCATCTGTAAAGTTCAAATTTACACCATTTTTGAAAGTTTACTAAGAAAATTGTTATAAAATAATTTTAAAACAGTTATCAAACAAAAAGTATGATGTTCCCTATTTGTTTCAAGTCTAAGAAATTAAAAGGAACATCTAGTCATGATAAATAAATAATTAAAAATAAATCTTCTGATTATGACTTTTTATCACCGTTTTTTGTGGTGTTTCGGTTCAATGATGCTTTAGTAGTCACTTTTTTTATTCTTGAATTCTCATATTTTAAGTTAGGTAAATTACATCACAGCGCTCTTTAATTTTAGGAATTTTTGGTGAAAAATCCCTTTTATAGGGGTTTTTTTGTGTGAAGCCCATCAAATAAAATAATAGTTTCAAAAGTCTTTTAAATAAAAAAATATGATGAAAAGGCTGAAATGCCCTTCCATATAATCCGAAACCCTCGCTGAACCATTTCTCTTCCCTTTTTATCTCCACATTACTGGTGTCCTCTCTCTTCCATTTATTTTCTCTCTTTTTAAGCCCTAAACCCTTTTGATCTCCATTTTCGATCCATCTCACAAAATCGAAATCTTGAGATCGTCCATTGAAATTCATCACCATCTCAGATTTGATGCCTATGAACTCATGTTTGAGATCAATAGTTTCAGATTTGAGATAAAATGACCTCATATATGTCCAAAAAAATGATAAATTAATATATTACAATAAAAAATCGAGAGTTTTTTGTTTGTTTGTTCATAGATCTAAAGTAAAATTTGACTATAATTCATTTATCTAGTATGTACTCTGTTTTCGCAATAGTAAAATTTTACTCTGGTTAATGAAAAATAAAATTTATTCTCTTATGCATAAACAAACATTCAACAACACAATAAAATTTTACTTTAAGATTCAGAGTAAATTTTACTCTAAAATACAGTAAAATTTACTAAAAAACAAATCAGAAACTGCATAGACAAACATTCAACAATACAGTAAAATATTACTTTCAATTCAGAGTAAATTTTACAGTAAAATTTTACTCTGAAATAAAGTAAAATTTTACTTGAAGATTCAGAGTAAATTTTACTCTGAAGATTCAGAATAAATTTTACCAGAAAACAAATCAGAAACTGCATAGACGAACATTCAACAACACAGTAAAATTTTACTTTCAATTCAGAGCAAATTTTACTCTGAAATACAGTAAAATTTTACTCTGAAATAAAGTAAAATTTTACTTGCATGTTAAGAAAACATAACAGATAATACCAGAGTAAAATCTTACTCTCATTTTATCAAACAAAAACAGAGCACAAACCAGAGTAAAAGTTTACTCTCATTCTGTCAAACAAAAACAGAGCACAAATCAGAGTAAAATTTTACTTTCATCATGTCAAACAAAAATAGAGCACACACCTGATTGAACTCAGCAAATCAACAAAAACAAATAAAAAATAACAACAGATTTATACAGCTTTGCAACGTAATCTCTCATTTAATTGAGAGTGTTGATCTTGGATGGCGAGATCGTGCATTGTTGACCAAGGGTGAGATCGTCGACGGTGAGATCTTCAGACTTTGAGATCGTCTTCATGGATTTCGCAGATCATCTTCACTTTGTAGATCATCTTCAAGATCGTTTTATGCATGAGCTGAGATTATTTAAATATATATATATATATATATATATATATATATATATGAGGGCAATATGGTCCAAAAAAAAAATTATAGAATGTCCTTATTGAGCTGTGCTTCTCTTACTCAGGTGTTTTTTGAAGGAAAATTCATTGAGTTGTCCTTTATCTTAAAAAAATGTCCAAAAAAAGGGGTCTCACCGAAAATCCCTTAATTTTACACGTAATATTTTTCTATTCAAAATATTAAAAATGAATGTAGAAGAACAATATTATAACAAAATTGATAATATGAGATTTAAATTGTTTAAATTAAAATTACTGGACTTAAAATATCGGACTAATAGTGTAATTTATCCTTCGTATAAAAAATTTTATTCACAAAATTTTATCTTATCACCAAAATTCTATTCCTACCTCATCCCTAATCTTTCAATTTTAACCTCAACCCTAAACCTCCAAACCACATCACCACCTCCTCTTCCTCCGGCCACCACCCCAGCTGAAGCCACCTTAAAGACCAACTCCTCAAATCTAAACCTGTGGTAACAAATTGGGGAAATTATTCAATATTCTCGGAGTACCACGTGTCTATACTTTCTAACCAATCATCATTAAATAGGTTCATTCACGTTCTCCAATTACTCAATACAATACCTTACCTATCCATCTTTTTTATCAATCATAATACTATAGAATATTATGTATTTATATTCTGAAATTACTAAAAATTGTAGGAGGGAGAGTACAATAACGTGTTGTTGACTAAAGTGTGAGACAATAGATATCACTAGCAAAACTCAGGTTTATTTTGGTAATAATTTAAAATAGTTAAAAAAATTAAAAAATAACTATCCAAAAAATTAATTTTTCAATTTTTTTATATATTTTTTAATAAAAAAATTAACTATAATAACTAGTTGGCAAAACAAGTCGGATTTGTAGTAGAGGGAGGTAGGGAGCCTGGTTATGGAAATTGGAAAGTGGCGTATTTGGACGTTTTTGGGGTTTATGGGTTTGGGTGGGGACATATTCACATTGAATCATGGTTTGCCTTTTCAGTTGCGTCCTATGCCCAAACTTCACCTATCTTACCTTGACCCACTCACCCCTGACCTAATGCTTTTTACCAGTTCAGACGGTGGCGTGTGTGTGTGTTGCGTGTTCTGTTTTAGCTATAGTTTTATAAAAGTCAGAATTAAATCAAATCATTAAATTTATAGAATCGATTTAAATTGAACTATTTAAACGTTGTTGGATTCAATTTGAAATCATAAATCACATAATCGGCTTAAAAGAAAAATCATGTAACATTTTAAAAAAAAATTAATTTATCATAAATTTTAAAAATAATAATAACATGTACATCAAATAAAATACTCTCATAATATGCACAAGTTAAGTAAAAATAATAGATATTGTTCAACATTAATCTGTCATGATTTTTTTCAAAACATTATTCTACCATCAACTTAAACAAACATAATATCTAAACATATATGGTTTAATTTATACGGTTCGATTCAGTTCAATTCAAATTCAGAATCGTAGACTTAAATCCAAAACTAATTCACTAGGTGCGTTTGATTGGACGGATTGGATAAGAGGTGATTAAAATCCATTGGACTTGTCCTGGAACTGTGAATCTCCCGGACTATTTGGTTGGATTGGATATGTATACTGTGTTTGTTTTTTCATGGGATTAGATGTTTGGAAATGACTATTTTTAGTGAATCCAACGTTTGATTGGACGGACTGAATATGATAAATGAATAAAAAACTATTTTACCCTTTTTCAATTGTTTAATAAGTAATAGTAATATTAAACATATCTTTAATATTTTATTTTATTTTTTACACAATTAAATAAATTTATTTTTTTAAAATTAAATAAATAAAATATCAATAAAAATATATGTTATTTTTTTAATTAAATTTTAAATAAATTTGTTTTTAAAAATAATAATAATTAAACAATGAAATTAAATAAAACATCTCTTAACATTTAAATAATGAAATTAAATAAAATATAAACAAAAATTTTAAATAAAATATCAATAAAATATCTATAAAAATTATTTAAAAAAAATAAATAAAACATCAATAAAAAGTTAAATAAAATTATTTTATTTATAAATTGAGACATTTAAATTTTATTAAATTTTACTAAATATAATATATAATTAAATAATAGATGGTCAAAATGGTCATTTCACTACCTAATCCCAACAGTAAATAGTCTTTCCAAAATTGTCTCACACCCCCCTAGGATAGTATAATCCCTCATATGGGGAATAAGGAGTCCAGCCGGATTACATGTTTGGTGGATTAAAAAAAAATAAACGTCAGATTTGATGTTTTCTCCGAATTACAATCTGCACAATAAATAATCCCCTCTTATTCCCCCAATCAAACACGCCCAGAGTAATTCTCTAAATTTTCAAATTAAGATCGGACCACAAATTAAAAAGATCAAGCTAAATTTACCGAATTAGTATGAACCGATTCGATTTGTAAATTTTTCTTAGCCCTAGCTAATAATCTCCTCTCTCTTCTTTCTCTCTCCTGTGTGTACGACTACGTGGCAAAGTTGACTGGCGTCGGCGTTTGGTGGCGTGGCGGGCCACCGTATGCTGCGTACGTTTTTCAACACGACCTTGTCACGGCGACGCGGCTCCGCTCAGCTCAAGTCACACTTCCACATACGGTGGTGGCCCCCTCAGGAGTACGGTGTTGACGCCTCTACCATATGACTGGGTAAAAACTTAATTGTGTAACATCGTAAAAAGTCACAAAGATCAGGCGGACAAATTTTTTCCCACTAACCTAATATTGTTGTGGCATTTACTACAAATTAAGATATTAAATAATGATATTATTATGTGATAACACCATTATATTTAATATTTACTCCATGATGAGATGGCAAAAAAATATTTGGGCCTATATTTTAAGCAATAATGCTAATGTCCTCTTCTTTTATTTTTGGATAAATTATAAATATATATATATTGAGGTTTGTATAAAATATGAATTGTCCATTTTAGAAATTACAAGTACACCTTATCAAAATTTTGTATGTAACGAAATTAATAGAAAAAAAAAATTTGTAACTACTCTCCTAGACAACAATAAAATTACTTGAATTATTAATTGAAATATATTTTTGATATCATTAAAAATTATTAATTGACTGGATAATTTATTAATAAAATGGATCATTTGTTATACAATTAGAAACTTGAAAGGGTAGGATCTCATTTTTAGAACTACAGTGAGCAATTTATATAGTATAACCTTTTTAAATTAATACTCCATAAATTAATAATCTCTTTTAAATAATAAAATTGTTTGGTCCTGACTGGGGACCAACATGCCAAATTAATAATCTCAATACAATTATAAAATAATACATTTCAAATATTTTCTCTGTTTTTTTAGGTCTCAAATATTTTATTAATTAATAATTAGCTAAAAAATATATAATACATTTTATCTGTCATAGTTCTTTTCTTGACACCTTTGAGATGGGAAGCCATTTTTGTTATTTTTGAACTAAAGATACCATAAACAATAAGGGATTGTGTTGGGTTAAATAGTGTTTACTTTGATTCAATAAACTCCTAATTGGTCAAATGTTGAGATATATTTTATAGTAGTTTGAAGCTTAACTTGATCACTTGACGTGATGTATTTATAATTTACCTTTTATTTTTTGTAATTTATATATATTATATAATATAAGCAAAAAAATTGTTGGGTGTTTGAGGTTGAAATACAAAATTTTCAAATTATTGAATTAATAAATAAATTATAAAAGGACACATGGCATGAAAGTATTGGTTTCTTATCAATATGGTAATATTTTTTTCAACAATGATTCATCCCTCCTTTTCTCCCACCCCCTTTGACCCCCTCTCTCTCTCATTGGTTACATTTTCTTTTTTTTCCTGCTCCTCCAATCACCACCCGCCACGTGACAAAGGGGTGACCCCCAAAAGGGGGTCCCAAGCATTATTCTATTTTTTTCCTTCTAATCATGCCTATTTCAAAACATTTTATATAGAAACTAACACAAATTCTTTGAGTTTCTAAACTGTAAAAATACAGTTTGATTCTTCAATAAAAAAGGCAATATTTTAAAAATACCTATGCGCAAAAAATAATTAAGTTTTTAAATTCTATACATATGTCAAAAAATTAATATATTATTATTTTCATTATACCACAAATTTTACCACTGAATTATTGCATTTTTTAAATAATTTTATGAAACTCTAGGAATTGAAAAAAGATAATCCAAAAAAATTAATAATTTTTTATTCTTTTTAAATAATACTAATTTTAGTACTTTAAATTCTTGGTAGTGTACGATCTAAAATATTTAATTTCCTTCAAATTTAGCATAAAAATTTAGTTTAGTCATACTTTCATCTAATTGTTATTAGGTTGGGTTCTTCTCGTGTTTAAATCTCTACTGGAGACAATTTTAAGGCCTGTGGAACCCACCACAAACCCGTTTTGATAATCTAAATAATTTATTTTGTAAGCCATCCGTATATAATATATCATTTTTCATTATATTATTCACAAAAAAAACAAAATTAACTCTATTCAATAATCGTAATTTTGATTTTAGCATGTAAGAATATGAGCCAAGTAGCTTGACTTAAAATTATAACGTAACTCTAATATGCTTGAAATTAATTTTTTAGGAACTTGGATGAGCTTATTATTTATTTATTTTACAATATTAACAAGTTGTTCTTATAAATTATTATTAAAAAAAAAAGATTAAATAGGTACGAGAACCAAATGACTCACTTGACCAAAATGGTCCACCCGAAATTGAAAATTACTTATTAATCTTATAATACTCAGTTATAAGTTTAAGACAAACTAAGTATTATTAGATAAATTAATTCAAGCAAATATGATTTATTTATTTACTACAACAAGTAAATATGCTTGTCAAAAAAAAAAAAAAAAAAAAAAAAACAAAACAAAACAAAACAAAACAAAAAAGAAAAGAAAAGCAAATATACATATAGATAATAATATATCAAGTAGGCGTAAAGTTATTATTCAAGTAAGGATAATTTGTCACTTTTATGTTTCATGTTAAGACAAGATAATTTAAATTATCATAATATTATAAGTTTATTATGGTAGTATAACGATTCCAATTTAAACCCGACTTGTTTATTGTTTTGGATCCAAGATTTCTTATCTTATTTGGTTGTTCATATCCTGATTCATCTTATTCTTGATTGAGTTTGGTTGCTTAGATGTCTTTATTGCGTTTGGAACAATAGAGAGTTTGTTTTTCAATAGAACTGTTGTCCAGTTTTTGGTCAGTTCACTCGAGTGATCTTTGAGAACTTTCAGTATATTTGCAAGTATGCAAATATACCGAAAGGAAGTGTATTTTTTTTCACTCGAAGCAGTGTTTTTTGCACTTGAGTGGTATTTGCAAACTCTCAGTACTTTTGCAGGTCTGCAAAAGTATTGGAGGACGGTGTTCTTCGCTCGAGTGGTCACTTTGTTCACTCGAACAATCTCACTTATTGTGTCTAGTGGCTCAAGCGATGTTTTGGTCACTCGAGCAGTCTGTGCGTATATTAGTTTGTAAAACTCACTTTTTGAGTTACTTTTTCATCTCTCTCTCTAAACATTTCAAACCCTAAATCTAGACCTTCTCTCTCTAAAACTCATCTTCAACCTCCAAATACTCTCAATCTATTGATATCTACACCTTAGTCCCTTTGATAAAAATGTAGAGCTCGGCTAGAGTTTCATTTTAATCGAAACAAAGTTGGTTTTCGGCTTCGTCGAGATTTCTCCACTCTCTCTCTTGCATTCTATCTTTGAGGAAGGGATCTTTAACCTCTAAATACTCTCAATCTATTGATATCTACACCCTAGTCCCTTTGATAAAAATGTAGAGCTTAGCTAGAGTTTCATTTTAATCGGAACAAAGTTGGTTTTCAGCTTCGTTGAGGTTTCTCCACTCTCTCTCTTGCGTTCTATCTTTGAGGTAGGGATTTTCTCACACTTTTGTATGGTTTTTAACTTGGTTATTTGTTTTTCTAAACAATATTATGATTTGGGGATTTTTGGATAAACCTAGGGTTTTGATTTTGAAATCAAAATAGGGGTTTTCAAAATGGTTTCTTGGAAATTGTCACACCCCAAACTCGGGTATGACCGGCCGTGGCCCACAGGGCCTTAGCCCAAGGCACACGTAAGCCTAAAACACGAATCCGTAATCACATTGAACCACTAAACAATAGTCCAATAAAAAAATAACCAAAACTCAATCCAGACATGTCACAATTGTAAACGGCAAAATCAACCGTAATCAAAACCATCCAAACTTATGGGATATAAACAACCCACATATCAAAAATAACCCTAAATGAACTTCAATAAAAATAAATATAAATATGCACAAACTTGACATAACACTTCTAAAATAAAATAAATGCCCTAGAGGTCCATGCAAACGAGTCCCTGCTATGCCATGAATCCACTCTAAGTCCTTTTAACACCTGGAAATGGTAAACAACTAAGTCAGCTGATAGCTCAGTGAGTAGCAACATAGATAGTGAATACAGTTTTGAAAACATGGCTCAATTCCAAAATAAGATATATATCACAGAAACTAGATTGGCATACAGTTTGGTAAATACAATCTGTTTCAAAAAGAAGGTTCCACAATTCAACACTTAAAATACTCATGTCTCGCAAGAACATGATAAACGATATTTTCCACTTAAAACAGATTATAACATGAACACCAATAATTTTTTGGGTACCAATAAAAACAAATAATATGCCACACAATTCTCAAGGCTATAAGCCCTGTTGGATCCAATACAGAACTAAGAGTCATCCTCAGGGTGGCACCTGGGCCTTTTCTCAAAGACGATCCGATTGAAGGTCACCTAGTTGTTTTTAAAGGTCTTTTCCTTACAATCGTTGAGCACTAGAGTCATCACGGCCCAACCCGGATCTGTTCCCTAGTGGCCAGAGTCACCACACACAGTGGAATAAGTTCCCTGGACTAAATACACATATGGTCCCAATAATCAATACACATTAGTTTCGCAAAACATGGTAGTTCATCATTATAAACATGAGACCAAAACAGATAGTTTACAGTATGCCAAATTCACACATGTTTCAGAAATAATTTGATTTCATTGATGATATAATAATTTATCAAAACAGTTTAGTCATGAAACAACAATTTAATTTTCCAACAGTTCAGGGTAGGGGAACATTTATGAAACTACTCACCTGAAACGAAATAATATAATCCTTGAATTGAATAGAGTGTAAAAGTCCAACTAGTGCCCTGAACCAAGTATAAAAACTACACGTCACAACTAATTTAAAAACACTAAAAACAATAGGAACTAAGTAACCTCAACTAAAGCGCACTAACCCGGCTCAACCCAACTCACCGTTATTCTTAAATATTACCTAAGTTCATGTTCTTCAAGGTTTAAAATCACCCAAGACATGGGTTCCGGTCAAAACTTAATTAATTGTGACTTTAAGATAAAACAGAATTTCAAACAAGTCTTCCTAACCTATTCGCAAACTTTGAAAATTACAAAACCCACTCCATGCTATTCGAAATATTCCAATAACCTCCAGATATGATCTAATATATCCTAAGTTTCGAACCCAATTGGTTTCACTTGATTTGCTTATCAAAATAATTATTTACAATTTATTATATTCAAACAGGTTGTTTTCTGCAGCACTTTGGAAAAATTGACGGTTCTCTTAATATACACGAGCAATCAATGCAAGGCCAAAAACGTACGAAACTAGACTCGTAACTGGTTCTAATGACACTAATTTGATAATTTTTGGATTTATACCCAAAGAGAACAACACTCCCGAATTTACTGTTTCGGACTGGTTTCCTGGACAGATTTGAATACCTCAATTTATATGGATTTTGACTCCCAAAAATTATAAAAAAATTCAGATATGCAATTCAATATGTAATTAATCTACTGTAAAAATTTCAGATTAAAATTCATTCGTTTGATATGCTTTCTTGATTTTTAAAATTTGTGACTCTGTGCAGAATTTTTAGACCACAATCTACACCCTCTACGTTGCACTCTCACAATCCGACCCATTACCACCCAAACACACCTTCAGCCCTTCCCCTTACCAAAGCCATACATGCTAGCCTCCAAATAACCTTTGCACACAAGCCAAACACTATACCCAAAACAGTACTCAAGAATACCCAAAACAGTGGCACATCACAATGAAGAAAGAAGGGGAAAAAATGTAAAAGAAGAGACAAAACAATTAAAACAATTAATCTACCTTGAAGAATTTGCTTTAGATTAAGATGATTCCCAGAGACAACCCAACGCAACTTTTCTTTCCCTCTCTCCTTTCTCTATATCTCACGGCTGCTATTAGGGTAATTAAGAAAAGGATTGATATCTCACCATTAGGGTTTTATCCACCTATAATAAATTTTCAAAATGACCCCTTACTAACTAGTTTATTATTATTATTATCATTGTTATTATCATTAAGATTATTATCAATAGTCTTAAGAATTGTGGACTTCCATAAAAAAATTTATTTATAGTTTAAAAAAATTAATTAAAGATCCCCCAAATATTTAATTTGCACTTTAGGATTCACCACCAAAATATTTGAGATTGTAATATTATTATTATTTAATTATTTACTAAATCTTTATATTCGGGTTCTCACAGAAATGATTATGAGTTTTCATATTGTTAGTCATTGAGATCTCCTAGAATTTTTGCAGGTCTGCAAAACTTTTGGGAGTAGGGTGATCTTCGCTCGAGCAGTCCTTTCTTTGCTACAACCTGCAGCAGTCTTCTACAATCTGCAAAACTTCTAAGAGGGGGTCATTGTGAGCTCGAGCAATGTTTTGGTTGCTTGAGCAGTCTATGCGTATATTAGATCGGGGAAAACCAATTTTTAGTCACTTTTTCATTCCCCTCTCTCTCTCTCTCTCTCTCTCTCTCTCTAATTCTTGCCTAAACACCTCAAATACACCTAAATCTGTTAATTTCACCACTCTTGTGCTTTGGAGAAAAAGGTGGAGCTCGTCAAGAAGAACATTTTAATCGGAGAAAAAATCCATTTTGACTCCGTCTCAAGTTAGGGCTTGCTCTCTCCTTCTTCAAAACTTATGGTAGGGATTACTTCAACTTTCTAGTATGATTCTTAACTTAGTTATGTACTCCTCGTCAAGTATTGGGATTCGGGAGATGGGGGTTTTGATTTAGGGTTTGATTTTTGAAATGCAAAAGAGGGTTTTTAAATAGGTTCTTGAGAAATGTTGTGGGAGTGTGAATATTGTTGAGTTGTGTTGAAATGTTGGAAATTCCTTCCTTAAATGTGCTTTTGAAGGTAAATGATGTTTTATTGAAAAATCATTGATGTTTGATTTATAAAAGAAAAGGAAAAGATGTTGGGTTTGAAAAATAAGATGAATGTATCTATTGATAATGAGAGTGGAGTTGGATATATATTATCACTTCCATTTTGAGATTTATGAGATCATATCTGTTGTTGGAAATTTATTTGTTGAGTAAAGATATTTGATTTGGGATATTGATGGAGGATAAATTTGATTGTTGTAAAAATTACATCAGCATTAGGTTAATTGAAACTAATTACTCATACATCTTGCATTAGACATTGTTTCATATTTAAATGTTGAAAATATATTGTTTTGAGGGGGAAAAAAAAAAAAGGTGTATACAGTGGTGAATATGGTTATGGGGTGTGGTTGTGGTTTATATTGTTGGCATGTGTGTCTTTGGTGAAAGTCCAGAAACCCGCGTGATTAGGTGCTGATTCTTGCAGTTAGTACCGATAAAATGGCTGTGGTAGTGCTTGTATAGCTTACTGACAAACACGTACTTAGAGATTCCTAGTGTTTTCTATTCACTGTCCTGTTTTCTAATTTAAAAAGTATTGTTTTATAAATTGATATACATATATCTGAGAGATTACATTGTTTTGAAAGAGAAAGTATAATGTTTGGCAAATGACATATATATGCATTCACCATATGACTTTGTTAAGGTTTATATGTTGTATTCAAGTATCACTACTGGGCTTTAGCTCATCCTGCGTGGAAAACTATTTTCAGATGCTGATGATATGCCTCCATCAAAGACGTAGTTTGAGAGGATTTGGAGTCAAGAGTTTCTTTTTGTTTCTTTTGTGTAATTATTTTTGTACAAGCCTTGGGCTTTCTATGTATTGACTTTAACTCACTTTTGTTGTACCCAAACATTGACTTGGAAAGATATTTAGGGCATAAACTTATCTGTACTTGCTTTTGTTTTAATTCATTTACACATATCATATGCTGTAGATTCAGGATATAAGATTTATGAATGTATATATACATATGTCATCTTTTGTACGGTAACAGAATATTGATGAAAGGTTAATTATATATAATTTGCTCATTTTCTATTGAAAGTCATGAGGTAGTTTGTTATTATTATTTTAGGGTATTACAAATTCCCTTTTTAAATTATCCACTAAATTGAAGAACCGAACCAAACCGAACCAAACCGACCTTTTTAAATTGGGTTAGTTTGATTTTTGAGTGCATTGTTTTAGTTCTGAGTCTTCAAATTATCAAATTGATAAGTTGAGTTGTTTTGGTTTAGGCTTTACCTAAACTGAACCAACCCGATAATCGAACCTATATATATGTGTATATATTTTTTTAAATTTTATTTTTATTGACATGTTTTCACGTTATTGCTTGATTATAATGGATTTGATTACATCTAATAATTTTCATTATACAAGAATGATTAGGTAAATGAAGGAAATACTAGAAGTTTGAGTCATATTTCGCAATTGATTTAATTTGTATTGGTTGTAATTGTCTCTCTCATATCGTATTTATCCATCTCTGTATTTTATTTTCATTTTGTTTGCTATATATATATACACAGAAAAGAAAGGGAAAATTTGAAAAAGACTAAATTGAACTTTTGAACTCTAGCTGGTTCTCACAAATCACCAGTAGAACAATAGTTTTTCTTAGAGAATGATTATATGGTTAGTCCAAATCGGAGCTAAGACCAATAAACAATTCAATCCACCAATTCAGTTTATTTTTCAAATTAGTGACTAGCATACACTTAGAACATCTTCAATGGTAGATGTGAAAATGGCAATGCTAAAATTAGATTTTAACATCCTAATTATGTAAATGACAATTATTTTAATTTTGTTACAAATGTCAAATGAAATTGTAATTTATAGATCCATTCATGAGATGTGAGGGTGAGAGTTTCAGCAATTTCAAAATTTCACAACTGGAATCACACACCATTAAAAATGACTTTTGGTGAGCTCTAAGTAAAATTTTGAAGGGCAAATTATACTTTGCACTCAGGTATTTTACAGGAAATTCTATTTCTACACATCAAGTTTCTTTATTCCACACACTTAATGAATTTTTTCATAATCACAATTTTATCCTTTAACAAAATTACTATCTCATCCACACATCTCACAATTTCTCCATATACATCTTACCCACCACTATCTCACTTGCCACTTCACTGCCGGCCACCGCCTCCCATGCCCAAACCTCAACCTTACACAGCATTTCCTTTCACTTTCCCCACTCCTTCAGTCCCTAACCTTCCCATTTCTTGTGAACAGAGCTCTCTGCTTCTGGTAACAAATTAACAATTGAGCTGCCAAACTCTTCAAAATTAACAGCTGAAAAATTGTACAACTCCGTATTAATTAATTGTCTCTCGTTTGGTTCGACATTGAAGTCTTGCTCTGAAATCATCACAGTTTCTTCAATGTCCTCCTTGCTTCTAACAGTGATCCAATCTTCTTCCCAACTCCAATTAGGCAAACTTGAACTATCTCCAATCAAATTTCAGATTCTCTCTTGAAGATGAACCGATGTGGGTCAGATTCTGATGAGCTTCCGATACCTCCACTGAATCCCAAACACCTTGATCTAACACAGTCGTTGGAGAATTCCGGGTAAATTCTTTATCTACTTTAGGAGAATTCGATTCCAGATCATCAGGAAATGAGTGACGAAGAAGCTCTTTAGCTGTCCATCTCTCTTTGGAATCTCTTCTCAAACATTTTCCCAAAAAATCTTTAGCTTTCTCGGAAAACCAGGTGGGAAGCTCTAACACTTCATCGGAAAACCCAATTCTGTACAGAGCCGACACAGGGTCGTTAACCTCCGACCATGTGTGAGACCTAGTGGCCCTCTCAATTATAGCACACCCAAGGGCCCACACGTTGCTGAAAACCCCTATTTTTCACCACGCGCCACCTCTGATGCCATAAACACTGGTGTACTGAAAAATGGCGTTGCCGCAACTGCGCCGTCCTCCGTCACCTATCTGGCACAACCCAAGTTTGCAATTTTGATGCCATCTTTGCTAATCAAAACATTGATGTCACAATGCACCAACCTATTCAAGTGAAGATAACCCAAGCCCAGTATTTGACGCGCATAAATTCCGATCACAGACTCATCGAGCGAACCTCCTTGTCTCTTAATTTCATCTGAAATCGTGCCACCGGGAACGTATTCCATAAAGAGATTGTAGATAGGTTCTGAATGGGCTGAATATGAAATGGGTCGGATCCAAGCCTTGGGCCGGCCCAATCCACTAAAGCCCAAATCCAAGTGGATTATTTAGTGGATTAGATGAACATATGGGCAAGCCAATGAAGCCCAACTTCGAGACCAAACCGCCAACCCAAGTCCTCAGGCACTTGGGCCCAACCCGCAGAAAAAAGGCTAGCCCAGCCATAATGCCGAGCTGGGCTGAGCTTCAATACCGAACCTATGTGCCGAACTAAAAGTGGGCCGAGCCCACACGAAGATGCCTGAATGGACCAGCCCGTCCCAACAGAAGTCTGGTCTAGGGCCGAACTGGAGTACTAAGATACCAAGTAAAGGGAACCTCGCAGAGACACGTGGAAGTTGTGAGCATGAACATGTGCAAGTTGCCACCTCAGCTGGTCCCCTACACCTAGAATCACGGAAGTTGTTGAACCAAAGGAATGTGGTTTGTTATCAGCATGACTACAATGAGTATATGCATTCAATGACAACTACAGGTGGTCCCCTACCTGGAGCAATGCTAAAAGGACATTTGGCAGCACCCAAGCTCCATGAAACCATCTTGAGAAGCAAGCAAGGAACACTATATATACTACATGAGCTTCACATTAAACGTAACTGAATGGAACTGAACTATTCCAAGAAAAATCACACTTACATACCAACTCAATTCCCTCTACATCTCTGGCCCGATCACTAATTCCCACGCCGGAGGGGTTATCTGGCCAACCTCGGCCGGGCAGCTCTAACGGTGTTTCCTGTGGCAGGAGTCCCAGTCCCTGGATAGTCCAACTAAGTGCGGAGCCCCGATCCACTTTCATCTAGTGCGGAATCCGGTACGCACAATTGGTGCAGTTAACGTGGATCACTTCATCTCTAAGCTCTGCACTCAGTTCCGGCGATGGGGGTTGAGGACATTCCGCCTTTGATACATACTCCACAGACAGAAAAGACGAAGGACAAAGGTTTAGCACTCCCAACAGTCCCAGAGGAACAAACTGGAAACAATAATCGAACCCCTGAATCCGTCAAACATCGATTACCCTTCGCTGGAGGATCTTCTCATCACTTTCTTTTGGAAAAGGATTATAGAGATCGAATCATAGACTCCATGGGGATGGAGATACAGGAGCTGAAAGCCCAACTTAAAAGGGTGTTGGGTGATTCGACGGAAAAGAGGACGGAAGCAGAGCCCTCTCGTTTGCAATGAAGGAGCTCGTCCAGAGAGCCGCCAGTGAAAAAATTCCCCAGAAATGAGTCTGGGCAACGAAGCCAGCCTATCCCGGTACAGAGTGAAGCGGCAAGTAGTCACACCCGTGGGTCGCGCCGGAGGAGGGCCAAGAGGCAGAAGACGGTTAGCCAGCAGACTGAATACCCTCCTCAGGACCTTCGTACTTGGTTGATTGGCAATAGGCAGAACGAGCAACATCGAGATCACCTGGATCGTACTGTTCACCAGAGAGAACATCGAGCGCTAGACAGGCTCGTCTCTTCGCCATTCTCCCTGGAGATTGAGACCATGAGACCTCCAAAGAAATTCACCCCACCAAAGTTCACTTCATACGACGGGAAGTCGGACCCGCTGACACATATTAGCCATTACAGACAGATGATGTCCCTATGGAGCCGAGATGAGGCACTGATGTGTAAAGTCTTCCCATCCAGCTTGGGAGAAACCGGACTTCGATGGTTCGATCGACTCCCCGCTGGATCGATCCATGGCTGGAAGCAGCTCTCCGAAGAGTTCCTAGCCAAGTTCGTCTCCAACACTAAGATCCCGAAGGAGCCGGATACACTGTTCGACCTCCGAAAGAGCAGGAAGAAACGTTGCGCAGTTATGCTAGGAGGTACTGGGAAGAGTACAATGATCTGGAGGAAAATGTGTGCAGCGAACAGATGGTTGTTCTGTTTTTCAAACATGGTCTACGCCCGGAAAGTAAGTTGAGACAATCGCTTACCAAGCGCCCGGCCACAACATTGAAAGACTTGCGTGCCAGGATTGAGCAGTACGCTCGCCTCGAAGATGATCAGATTCCCATTGAGGTAGCATCAGCAGAACAAATAGCTCGACATAAGAAGAGAACAGATCGAGGAGAACACAAAGGGATCATAGTGAATGAAGTGGATAAGTCCAAATCCCACCAAGCCGTTGTGACTGTATTCAAAGAGCTGATTTGTCGAATCCTGGAGAAGATCAAGAAGGAGCCTTTCTTTGTTTGGCCGCCGAAAATGTTGGGAGATCCGGCTCGGCGCAAGCAGAAGCTCAGATGCACTTACTATCAAGACAGGGAGGCACATGACTCAGAACTGCAGGCGCTGAAGCAACACTTGGAGGACCTAGTGGCAGCAGGACACCTCAGGGATTACATTGATCAGGATAAGGAAGTGACCGAACCGGGGAACCCACCTCAAGAACCAGAATGTTAAACACCTACCTCAGTTGATAATAAATGTGATCCATGGAACAACGACTCAAGAATCTAAGGAGACACTGAAAGAAGAAATTGTTAAGGCCGTGCAAATTCAGCGGGTCATGTTAGTGGTGCCTGCATCGAAAAAGGTACGTATAGTACCCAAATCCCCCTTGTGCACTGTTTCATTTACTAGGAAGGATTTAGAAGGCATACAGCACCTACATACTGATGCACTGATTATAACTGTGGGAATTGGGAGACGATTTGATATAAAACGAGTCTTGGTAGATCAAGGTAGTGCAGCAGACATTTTGTATTATGACTTGTTCAGAAAGCTTGGTCTCTCCGAGCAGCACCTCACCCCAGCGGCAGCCCCATTGGTTGGCTTCAACTCACAGCCAGAATGGCCGCTTGGCAGAATAGTGTTGCCAGTTGTGGCAGGAACAAAAACCCTCCAGATAGAGTTCCTAGTTATTAATACACCATCCCCTTACAACGCCATACTTGGCCGTCCATGGATTTATCAAATGGAGGTGGTCCCTTCAACCTACCACCAGCTCATCCGTTTCCCAACAGAACACGGAGTAGAGCAGATTTCAGGGGATCAAGTTGCATCCAAACATTGCTTCATGGCGGCATTAAAGTCAAAGGAACTCTACAATCAGGTACAGACAGTGGAAATGGCCGAACAGCCGGTCTTGGAATATGTAGGGAGAGCCCCAGAGGAAAAGATGGTAGAGGGTCTGGAGAAAGTCCTGGTAAAAGAGGATGATCCGGAAAAGTACTTCCTTATCGGTACCTCGCTGGGCACTGATGAGAAACTTCAGTTGCTGGAACTGCTGAGGGAAAATATGGAAGTCTTCGCATGGTCAGCATATGATACACCTGGGTTGGACCCAGAATTCACTTGCTATAAGCTGAACATCAACCCTTTAGCTCGGCTCGTAGTATAGAAAAATCGGAGGTCATCAGTTGAGCACACTGAGGCAGTGATTGCCGAAGTCGAAAAACTCCTGGCATCAGGAGCAATTAGAGAAGTTCAGTACCCGCAATGGCTGTCCAACACAGTTGTAGTCAAGAAGAAGAATAGAAAATTGAGATTCTGCGTTGACTTCACTTGCTTAAACAAAGCCTGCCCTAAAGATAGCTTTCCGTTGCCTCGCATCGACCAACTGGTAGACTCAACAGCAGGGCATGAGCGCATGAGCTTTCTGGACGCTTATAGTGGTTATCACCAGATACCACTGTTCGGTCCGGACCAAGAAAAGACAACATTCATCACTCCAAGGGGAACTTACTACTACAAAATAATGCCATTCGGCCTCAAGAACGCCGGGACAACCTACCAGCGAATGATCACTCGGATGTTCAAGGATCAACTTGGGAAAACCTTGGAAGCTTATATAGATGATATGGTAGTTAAAAGCAAGCTCGCTAAAAACCACCTCACAGACTTGAGAGAAGTTTTTGGCATCCTGAAAAACCATCAGCTTCACCTAAATGCCTCGAAATGCGCTTTCGGGGTAGGAACAGGAAAGTTCTTGGGATATATGGTCACTCACAGAGGAATCGAGGCGAATCCGGACCAAATAAAAGCAATACAAGATCTTGAAGTACCAGCAAAGGCCAAAGAGCTGCAAAAATTGGCTGGAATGGTGGCCGCACTGAATCGGTTTATCAGCAAATCTTCAGATCGGATGAAGCCCTTCTTCTAGCTTTTGAGGAAAAGGACAACATTTAAATGGAGTTGCGAGTGTATCGAAGCACTGCAAAGTCTCAAAAGATACCTCAGCACACCTTCTCTACTGTCCACTCCAGAACCAGGAGAGGAGCTTTACCTCTATCTAGCAGTCTCAGATCATGCTGTGAGCGCAGTATTAATTCGAGAAGTTAACAAAGAATAGAGGCCTGTATACTGTGTTAGCAAGACTCTACTAGATGCCGAAACACGGTATCTACCATTGGAAAAGTTGGCTTACGCGCTGTTTATCGTCTCAAGAAAGTTACAACATTACTTCCAGGGGCATACCATTAACGTCCTCACTGAATTCCCCCTCAGATCTGTATTTAGCCGAGCTAATTTCTCTGGCCGAACAGCGAAATGGGTGGTAGAACTTGGCGAGTTTGACATTTGGTATCAGCCCAGAACGGCGATCAAGGCCCAGGTCTTAGCAGATTTCATCGCAGAATTTGCTCCCATCCAGAGTACCGGACTGGGAAATCCTAGTTCGGCTCAAATGCCATGCATCACCGAATAGGGAAAGCCCTGCGCTTCGGAAGCATGGAAACTTTTTATTGGAAACATTTGGCAGCTCTATGTTGACGGGCCGTCTAATAACCGAGGCTCGGGGGCAGGAGTAGTACTTATCTCACCAGAAAGGTTTATCTGCGAACAGGCTCTCAGGCTCGGTTGGAAGGCTTCAAACAACGAGGCAAAGTACGAAGCGTTATTAGCTGGCTTACGCAGCGCCGAACACTTCAGTGCAGAACAGTTTCTTGTTTTCAGCGATTCACAACTAGTGGTAAACCAGCTTTCTGGGGTTTATGAAACCCGAGATGAAAGAATGGCTATGTACGCAGGCAAGGCCAAGGACTTACTCAAAAAGTTCCAATCCATACGAGTGGAACGAATCAGTCGGGACAAAAATAGCCACGCTGATGCTCTGGCATGCCTCGGCTTGTCAGTGGATACAAAGGATGCTAAAAAAGTTTGGGTTGAGTTTGTGCCAGAACCAAGTATTGTATCTCCAGTCCTCTGCAATAACTTGGAGTCGAGCTGGATAGATCCAATATTTGCTTTTCTGAAATCTGGTACTCTCCCCGAAGACAAAAGGGAAGCCAACAAAGTCAGACACAGATCAGCTCGATTTTGGATCTCACCATCTGGGAAGTTGTATAGACGCTCCTATCTTGGCCCTTATCTTCTATGTGTGCATCCAAATCTGGTCGAGAATGTTCTCTACGAAATTCACGATGGGATTTGTGGATGCCACGTTGGCGGAAGGTCACTGGCATACCGAGCCCTCACTCACGGGTATAGGTGGCCGCGGATGCAACAAGATGCGCAGCAGTACATACAGAAGTGTAATAAATGTCAGAGGTTTGTTCCACTCATTCATCAGCCAGCCAAAACTCTTACTCCACTCACCAGCCCATGGCCCTTTGCGCAATGGGGTCTGGATATTGTCGGACCATTGGCGCGAGGCACTGGGAACAGGCGATTCTTCATTGCTGCATCCGACTATTTCACTAAGTGGGTTGAAGTCGAGACGCTAGCAAGTATCAAAGAAGCGGACACAAAGCAGTTTGTCATGAGGAACGTGGTGGTGCGTTTCGGCATCCCGCGGATACTAATTGCAGATAATGGAACACAGTTCGATGGTAAGTGTCACGACCCAAACCCGGCCCTATGGGTTTAGCACCGTAACCGGCCAGTAATCCGAGATTACCAAAGGCCTGCTTAACAGTAGTACAGTAAAACAGAGTTCAGGGCCTGGCGGAAGCCAATACAGTAAGTAACTAGTGTCCATTGAGCTGCGAAAATCTGTATGCCAAAAACATTTTTCATGCATTCATACAGTTCAGAACAGTACAGTCTATATACAGTCTATACAATCATATACAAACATTCAGTACGGGGACCTAATCCCTCGATAACAGTACAGTAAAACAGTAGACAGTCTATACAGTAGTCCAAAACAGTACGGAGACAGACGGGGGAAAAACAAAACACCCCAAAGCCATAACATGGCAACTCGGAACCTCGCAGTGAGGCACATAGGCTGGCTTGACAAAACTGGAGTCTAACCCACGCTCCTAGCTCCGATCGGGTGGCTGAGCACCTACATATATATATAAACAGTGAGCTAAAGCCCAGTGAATAACATAATGCGTAAAGAGGTTAAGAATGAAATGTCCTTACAGTAATGAAAACAGTTCATTAAACAGTATTTCAGTCTTTCAGTCAGAACAGTTATTCAATCATATGTGGTACATCCATTAGCATAGCAGTAAACAGTAGGTCTTAAAGACCGAACAGTAATGATGGCCAATCATTCAGTAAACAGTAGTGGTTCCACGAGGAAACCGACAGAGATCTCTGTAACAATAGACAGTCAGTAACAGTAGGTGCTAAGGATGCCACAGTACAATTCGAAAAATAAAGGACATACATTCATTCAATAAATAATTACATTTCAGTAAACAGTTCAGTTCAGTGTTCAGAAATCATCATTTGAACATATCTTTACACAGTTGTTACTCACAGAGATTGGGCTAATAGCAGCTAGAGCGCGTCCCAGAGAGCCAACCCTAAACAGTTAACAAATAGAACACACACTAAGTTTCACAGTCGGGAAGGATGATAATTAAATCCCTAAATTTCCTCGGTGTGGTTCTACGTCTAAATCCTCATTAAGATGTCTTAAACTAGGCCTAAGAATGCCTAGAATGGGATGAGGATGCAAAAATACACTTAGAAAACATTTTGTAAAATTTGCTGAAAATAGGAGCCTCGCTCGAGCGAGCATTTCTTCGCTCGAGCGAGCTTCCAAAATCAAAGGCTTCGCTCGAGCGAACAATCCTTCGCTCGAGCGATCTGATGAAACAGTAAAAGTACTGGATGCTCGATTTTTACGCTCGAGCCACCAATCCTTCGCTCGAGCGTAGCTCAGAGTAAACGTTGGTCGCTCGAGCGAGGAATCCTTCGCTCGAGCGAAGATGCCAAATCTGGAATTTCTAGATTTGTCTTCCAAGCTCAAACCAAGCATTCTCAACTCAATTCTCGACCCCTTGGGCCCAAATTCTGGAAAATACACCCCAAAACAATGAATAACAAGTTTCAAAAGCCAATTTGTGAATTCAAGCCCCAAAGGTGAGTCAATTAAATCCAACATTCAAACCCATTTCAAGAACAATTTCAAAACATGCAATGCATGAACTTTAAACCAAAATCAAGCTTCAATTCTTGCTCAATTGAGTTCAATAGTTGGAAAACAAAATGAAAACATGGACCATAGCTTAAACATGGACATGCATGTACAATTCCAACATGAATTCAACTAAAAAATCACCAATTCAACCATGCATGTAACAATGGAGTTCCAATTCAACATATATGAGCAATTTCATGACTTAACTTCTCTATAACCATGATACATGCAAGATGGAACTCAAAGACAACAAGAAGAAGATGAATTCACTTACCTAAATCTCAATTACAAGTCTTGCAAGCTCAATTTAGCAATCTATGTTATAAATCTTTCAATTTCCAAGCAATTCTCTAGATGAACAAGATGAATTCCTTCCTTTCTCACTCTCTCTATGTTTTGGTCGGTTAGAGGCAACAAGAAGGGCTGATCAATTGTTATATTAAGTGTAATAAGGCTCTCTAATAATAATAAACAAATGTCCACTAAGTGGGGCAAAGTTGTAATTAAGGCAATCTATGTGTTTAGCTCATTTTAATCTAGTTTAGTCACTCCTAATAAATTTCCAGATAAATATACCATTAAATCACAAATATTCTACTGATCCCAAAACTCTAAACGGTCCCTAATTCGGCCGCCGATAAGGCCTTCAATTTGCAGTTTAAACATAAAAACACGAACAGATAATCAAATAATTGAAAAGATAAAATGCAATGCAATAAACATGCTCAGTCAGTTCAGTTTAAATTTTCAATCAGTCTGTTCAGTACTTCAGTTAATTCAATTATCAATCATTATCAGTTCAGTTTAGCAGTAACCAGTAGCTAATTCAGTAGTTTATCGGTAATCAGTACGAGGGTTGTTACAGTAAGATCTTTAGAAAGTTTTGTGCCGACCTCAAGATCGAGTATAGGAACTCTTCTCCAGGGTACCCACAGAGTAATGGACAGGCAGAAGCGTCAAACAAAACCATCACCAACGGAGTAAAAAAAACGGCTTGAACATGCAAAAGGCAAATGGGTTGAAGAGTTACCTCACATATTATAGGCCTACCGAACCACAGCACGACGTTCAACAGGAGAAATACCTTACTCTCTAACTTATGGAATGGAGGCCATCATCCCACTCGAAGTAGGTCTCCCAACCCTTCAGTCTGAATTATTTGAAAGCACCAGTAATGAGGAAGCTATTGTACAAGCACTGGATATGGCAGAGGGCCGAAGACAAGCAGCGCTGATCAGACTTGAAGCGTATCAGCAGCAGCTCATCAGAAGTTTCAATCAAAAAGTTTTCCCAAGGCAATTTACACCAGGAGAAATGGTTTTGAGGAAAGTTATGGATCACAAAAGGGTGCCTGGCGAAGGCAAACTTGGGCCTAACTGGGAGGGTCTGTACAAAGTTATAGTCGTTGTTGGAAATGGAGCTTACTACCTAGAGGATCTGAAAGGCAAAGCTATACCTCGGCCCTGGAATGTAGCAAATCTCAAGAAATACTATCAGTAGAATTATCCCCCAACTTCTCTATCAGAATGTAAAGGCATTTACCTGTTGTCCAATGCAAATGCTTCCATCACTTCTCTCAAATTTATCAAATTCTTGTAATTAGCTTTGATGTTTATCAAACGGAATTAGCTTTGGTTCTCACCAAATAGAATTAGCTTTGATGTTTATCAAATGGAATTAGCTTTGATTCTCACCAAACGGAATTAGTTTTGATGTTTATCAAACAAAATTAGCTTTGGTTCTCACCAAATGGAATTAGCTTTGATGTTTATCAAACGGAATTAGCTTTGGTTCTTACCAAACGGAATTAGCTTTGATGTTTATCAAACGGACTTAACTTTGGCCTTAACCCAAATGGACTTAGTTTCAAAACGACTGGACGGAATTTAAATTTGGTTAGCTCTCAAACATGCCAAGTGGTATTGCTTGGTGGAATAATGTTTGGCAACTAAATTGGACTTTAGCCAAGTGGAATTGCTTGGTGGAAACCACACTAACATATCTTAAGTAAACATCTTTGAATCCACAGAATTCCTTAAGTATCAACACATCAACACTTCAGTACTGATGCAAACGAACAGAGTTAAAACAAACGTGACCAAGCTCTGTCAGGAGCAAACTTCTAACATTAGTCTTACTCAACTCTAGGTGGGGGCAAACAATTGTTTTTTCAAACCAACCTAGACCTGAGTAAGGCACATCTTCATGCCTTTATCTCATTCCAATGCATCTGTGCTATCAAAGTTGAAACAGACTCAAGCAGTTCTACCTAAAAGCACAATCTTCAGTATCGATCTTACTTAGCTCCAGGTGGGGGCAAACAATTGTTTTTTAAGAACCAACCTAGACCTAAGTAAGACCTTCTTACGAACTCAAGCACAGCCATACCATATGTTTGTTAGCCACACTGAGCATCAGTTCGGCCCCGCAGCCCCAACAGTGCTCGGCCGGAGGGAAACAGTACATAACCAGACCGAGCCTCTATTTGGCCTTGAGGTCCCAACAATGCTCGGCCGGGGGCTAGCAGTACAGAATTAGACAGAGCACCTATTTCAAGCAGTACAGAACCAGACCGAGCATCTGTTCGGCCCCGAGGTCCCAACAGTGCTCGGCCAGGGGCAAGCAGTATAGAAAACCTTCAGACTTAGAAGCAAAACAACATCAGATCGCAAATTTAAAATGAAAATCCTATCATTCAACAAAAGGCACAGATGGCCCCATAACCAGCAACAGAAACAAAAAGAAAAATTGTCTGGACCAGCATAGAAAGAAAGCTCGTCAAGGGGACCAAGCCACAGTACATCAAAACAAAAAAAAAAAAAAAAAGCAAAAACTTCAATTCCTTTCAGAAAAAACTTCAGCTTTCATTAACAGAGGGAACCTCAGGAGCAGTGTCCACAATCTCGTTCAGACCGTCTGGGGGAGGAAAAGTAGAGGCAGCTCCAACTTCCTGAGAAGTAGAAGCTCCCTTAACCACATCTCCCGCGGCTTCAGTCTCCAGGGTTTCAACCCCTTCAACATTCACCGTTTCGATGGCAGCATTACTGTCCTGGGTCTTGTTTGCAGATTCAACTTGTGGGGAAACTTCAGACAGAAGAGCAGCAAGGGTGGAGACGGTCTTAGAACCCAAGGATCTGGAGGGAACTGGGACATCCTGAAACAAGGGAGAGCCTTCGGGAACCAGCGCAGCAGCTAAAGCACTCATTCAACCCTTTAGAAAGAGCTTATCGCGCAACACTAGCACCTCATCCTTGTAGGCAGCCCCAGCCTCATCCCAACCTTGTTGAGCCTGTGTTCTAATAGTAGCCTGTGTCCTAACAGAGCGCTCGGCAGCCATCACCGCAACAACGGCCTCTATCTCAGCCACCTTTCCCTCGAGTTGAGCCTGTGTCCTAATAGTAGCCTCCTTCTATTTTTCAGCTGAAACAACAATCTTGTTCAAACGAAATGCTTCCCTCTCTGCAGTTTGGCGTCCCTCTTTCTCTGTCTCCAGGCTTACTGTCAGTCTCTCAGCGTTCATTGCGGCCTCCAGCACGGCCTTTTCTAATTCTTCAACACGGGTAATAGACAAATACATCCTCTGAATACACTACAAAGTATTAAAAAAGAAGGAAACAACAACATAACACCAAAAGCAAGCAGAACAAGAAAACACTTACAGCGGTCATCATCTGAAGGGTCCCCTTCAGAATGGGAATATCGCGGGGCCTATTATGGTCGGCCATGTCAACCGGCATCAACAGAAACCTGGTCAAATCAAAAGCAAAATCTTGCGAAGCAACAACAGAATCAGAAGTAGAAATTGGCCTGCCTTGATGCGACATCGGCGGCTCCCATTTCTCAAATGCCTCATCCTCAACAGGACCCTCAGAAGCTTCCCCCACCACTACTTTGCTAGCTTCTCTTCTTCTTTTTTTTGCTCTCCCAGCAACCGAAGCTGAGGGCTGGGCAGCAGTCGCAGGGGTCCCAGAAGCTCCCACCTCCATTTTCACTTCCATGAGGCTCTTCGCCTCGGCCTTTTCCAGAGGAGTCTCAAAAACATCAGAGGCGCCTCAGCCTCTAAATCTACCAACACCCTTCTCTTCGCCACAGAACCGCCTCCTGTGAAATTGGGGGCAGGAGAGGGCGTTCTCTCAGATAGTGCACCCTGGCTCCGACGGCGACTCGTAACCAGAGAAGTGAGGGATGTGCCTGTCTCAGTATCCGAATCCAACAGGGATGCAGCCAGTCTCGCCTTCTTTGGAATGGTAGAGCGGTAGGTCGACTGGTAATCCAACAATTCGGGCGCATATCTCTTTTTGTACCTTAGAGTAGCTTTTATGGCTTCAGCGTTTTCCTGGTTCGGCCTGCGTTGAAAGCGAGAGGCCTCTGCAAAGAAAAGAAGTACCATATTAAAATAACATCCAAAACAAAGGCAAGAAATACATGAGACACTAGGGGGAAGGACTCGAACCTGGGTAGCCGTCTTTTTGAGGCATCCATTCAGACTGGAATTCGGTCCCAGCAGGGAACTCCTAATTGCCACCAACTTGCAGAAAATCATCGTTGTGTTTATCTGAGTCAAGCAACCCAGTCACCAGATGACAGTCGAGTGAATGAATACGCAGATAGTACGTGCTGGGTCTTTGTCATGTGAAAGAGTGTAATAACCTAAAATATCCCATATGTCAAGGTTCAAACCTAACCATCTATTGAGGACAGATACACCATAGACGACACGGAACAGGTTCACAAACACTTGCATTGGGTTTAACTGGACCTGATACGGAAACCGGCGCACCAAAGGGTCGAGGGAAAACTGAACCCCTCCCTCGACAATGGCCTCAATTGGAAAGGCAACGGTACTCTCGGTCCCTATACACTTGGCATCAACCTTTGCCAGTGAAAGGGTAACGTCATTGGGGATATTATAATCAAGGCGGAACATGGCCATGGCCTCGGGGGTGTCTACTAGAGAACGGAACTTCCCCATCTAACAAATCTAATGAGACAGAGGAAGAACTCAAGTAACAGAATGTGGAACACAGCGATGCAAGGGCTAGACGAAATGATTGAAACAGAAAAGGACAAGAGAAGAAGGATCACAAGAGAACTTACAGAGATTAGAGCAGCGGTAGCAAGGCCGGCGGCGAAAAAATCTGAGCAGAATACCAACGAGACTGGTTCAGAAGAATGGGAAGGGTTCTTCTTCTTTCTTTGAAACTCCCTAGAGGAACGAAAGAGCAGATAAAAGGATTTGAATTGACAGCCAGAGCATTTATTGCACCAGCCGGCGCGCAGGTACACGAAGCACGACCCTCGGTATGGAATCGACGCACTATCTCTGCACACCTATCACACGTCGCCACGTGTTACATGAAAGGACGCATGCAGGAATTGTGTGTCAGGATTGAACCGTCACCAAGGCCGAACTGGGGGAGAACCGAAATGACGCGACGCTTGGAAAGTAGAACAATAGCTCTCCCCAAGGGGAACCTTAGCTCGAGCTACGGGGCAAATAAAGGGGCTGACTATGAAATGGGTCGGATCTAAGCATTGGGCCGGCCCAATCCACTAAAGCCCAAATCCAAGTGGATTATTTAGTGGATTAAATGAACATATGGGCAAGCCAATGAAGCCCAACTTCGAGACCAAACCGCCAACCCAAGTCCTCAAGCACTTGGGCCCAACTCGCAAAGGAAAGACCAGCCCAGCCACAATGCCGAGCTGGGCCGAGCTTCAATACCGAACCTATGTGCCGAACTAAAAGTGGGCGGAGCCCACACGAAGATGTTTGAATGGACCAGCCCGTCCCAACAGAAGTCTGGTCTAGGGCCGAACTGGAGTACTAAGATACCGAGCAGAGGGAACCTCACAGAAAAACATGGAAGTTGTGAGTATGAACATGTGCAAGTTGCCACTTCAGCTGGTCCCTTACACCTAGAATCACGAAAGTTGTTGAACCAAAGGAATGTGGTTTGTTATCAGCATGACTACAATGAGTATATGCATTCAATGAAAACTACCAGGTGGTCCCCTACCTGGAGCAATGCTAAAAGGACATTTGGCAGCACCTAAGCTCCATGAAACTATCTTGAGAAGCAAGCAAGGAACACTATATATACTACATAAGCTTCACATTGAAGGTAACTGAATGGAACTGAACTATTCCAAGAAAAATCACACTTACATACCAACTCAATTCCCTCTACATCCCTGGTCCAATCACTAATTCCCACGCCGGAGGGGTTATCCGGCCAACCCCGGCCGGGCAGCTCTAACGGTGCTTCCTGTGGCAGGAGTCCCAGTCCCTGGATAGTCCAACCAAGTGCGGAGCTCCGATCCACTTTCATCTAGTGCGGAATCCGGTATGCACAGGTTCGTTGCTTTCACATGTGATTTTAGGTTTTTAGAGTGAGAAATGATAGAAGGAGAGGATGTGCGCATAGAGGGTGAGGGTATATTTGGAATGTGAAATATGTGGACAGAGATAAATAAGTAAAAATCAAATTACTAAATGTATGGATTGAGAAAAAAATGTATACAGAGATAATTTGGTGTGTAGCAATAGAATTTTCCTATATTTTACACCAAATTTTACTTTACGTACCCCTTGATATTTTAATTGTCTCAATTAACCTTCTACATTTTAAATCAAGTTATAATTGGATTCAATTTAACAACATCGTGTCAAAAATTGTTGGAGAAATTAAAGTGTAAGAGCTAAAGAAATATTTTGGTAAAAGTAAATTAAAATTAAAATCTAAAAAATATGTTAATATAACTAATTCATAACTCTATATATCTCAAAATAGATATTTTCATTATATATCATGTAATGAAGATAATCAAAATTAAATTCACATAATGAAACAATGGAGGATTGTTGTTTAATTCTTTTAAGGATTTTTTTAGGACCGACACTTTTGAGTACATAATGAAACTAATTTTTTTTCGTGAGGTACTTAAACTCTACCAAATTCAAACCCTCTTATCTTATCTTTTAACTAGTTTAGTCAAAGAAAAATGATTCATCCTCTTAATTTAGATCTCCTAATTCCACCCTCAACCATATGAAATTAGAAGACTTAAGAGCATCTCCAACGCTTACTCAAATTTTTCACCAAATCTGAGTCAAAAAGCATCCATTTCATCAAATTTGATAACAGATGCTCCAACGGTTCACTATTCATCAAATTTGTCCCGGGACAACCGGGTGGTCGACCGGCCGGTTGACCGGTTTGCCCAAAATTTTTTTTTTTTTTTTGAATTTTTTGAACTTTTTTTTAAACTTTTTGAACTTTTTTCGGGACGACCGGGTGGTCGACCGGCCGGTCGACCGGTTAGGCAAAAAAAATTTTTTTTTTTTTTTTTGAATTTTTTGCTGAACTGTTTGAACCTTTTACTGGTTGACCGGTTGGTCAACCGGCCGGGCAACCGATTGGTCGACTGGGTCCTCCTCTCCAACGGTCCGCAACAGTGTTTTGGTGAATTCATTACTTCGTCGTCGATCTGATGAAAATTTTGGTGAAATCTCATTTTGGTATCAGGTTTGGTGAAGCGTTGGAGTCATGAATAGTGTCATTTTTATCAAAATTCAAATTTGATATCAGATTTGCTAAAGCGTTGGAGATTGTCTAAAGATGAGAGAGAGAGAGAGAGAGAGAGAGAGAGAGAGTGTGGGGGGATTGCTTTACATTAGTCTTAACTATTAGGAGAACCTCAATTAGAAAATATAGCAGGATTGTTTATCAAATGTAAGTCCATTGCTTTGTCAAGTAAGAACAACTCCCACAAAAGTTTCGGCTTGACGTTCACAAATATATTACACATAGCACATGTCGCTTCAAGACATCGTGCTCTTTTGGGAAGCTGATAAAAAGTTAAGTTTTAGTTTTTTATCAATTTTAAATCACATCATTTTTACATAACTTATCTATAAAAAGATAAAATAAATTAAAAAAATTAAAAAATTAATTTTTACCAATTTCTCAAAACACCCCATCAAATTTGCACTTGAGCAAGGCAGTCGTCCAATTGAAGGTTATGACAATCAAGACGTTTTATATCAGTGTTGTCCACACCAAACCCAAGTCAATGTTGCCTAACTGTGCGGTAACGTAAAATCCTGGACCTACATGATAAGCTCTCTATTAAATATCGGGTCATTTACTTACGTCTAGAATAGTCATAGATGGTAGGGCTGAGTAAGGAATTCGTGAAATTTATAATTCGATTTAGTTCAGTCAAATTTAATAGATTTAGATTGGTTTTTTGAATCTGAGGTTCGGTTCTGAATTGAAGAATTAAAAATCCGTAGTCCACGGATTGGTTCCGAATTGAACCCCACGGTTCCGGACCGTATACAAATAGTCCGTATTTTTATTATACATCCTCCCCGATAGTATCTTCTCTTATGCTATATAAAATCTAAACTCAAACCTAAAACCGTATAATATTTTCTTTTATTACTTTTGTTTGTTAGTTTTTAGTTTTAATTTGTAATGGTCTAAATACTTATGGTGAAACCAATTTTCTTATAGTTATTTAAATTCTAGAACAGTATGTCTCTATTATAGAAAAACATGTTACTATTGTGGAACTAATATAGCGCTATGTTTATATTTTTATGAAATTAAAGTGTTATATATATTTTTGTTATTTAATTATGTGAATCCGTGGTCCTAAACCGATCCAATCTGTATTTAAATGGATTGGTTCGGATTGGTTCTATGATTTAAACGGATTGGATTGGTTCTAATTTTTCAGAAACCGTAGATAACGGATTGGTCCTAGTTTTACCCAAATCTGGTCCAATCCGGACCATGCTCACCCCTACCCCTAATAGATTTGGACCCAAAAAAAAAAAAAGGAATAGTCATAGATGATTGAGATAACATGTGGTGCCACAACTTAAATCTCATGCATGTATTAACATGCTAAATTATTCACCAAGAATCATTGTGCATCAGAGAATTACCTTGCGACCAGGATTAAAACAATATATATATATATATATATATATATGTATATCACATTATAATAAAGAATTCGTTTGGAACAAAGAACGAAGAGATTCCTGATGGAAGATCCAATGTCTAGTTGAACAGTTGCATACATTTGCATTGTTCAAAAGTAAATAAATAAATTTTTGGTCCAACTTTAAAAGTAAAAATTATATAACAACAAAAATAAAAAATAAAAAAGAATTGAACACAATTAATGACGGCATTGGAATACAGGCAATTTCTCAGGAGACAGATTTTCTCTAGTCTAAAATTTGAATTCAAGGGTATTATTTGGGTTTGTAGAACTCACATAGATATCATTTTGATAATCGGAACCATTTATTTTATCGAATATTTTGTATATTTCATTCACACAAAAAATTAGATCAATTCGATAATTGTAACATATTAAATTTATCACTTTTTCACCAAAAAAATGGACGATAATTATGTTTTTAAAACTAAACCATATATATATATTTTTTTTTGTATCAAATGCAATAAATTAAACAAATTACGATTATTGAATCGATCTAAGTTTTTGTGTGGATGAAATGCACAAAATGCCTGACAAAATAAACAGTTCAAATCATCGATACGGAATCCGTAATGAATCCCATGTATTGAAACAGCATCCTCCCGTTTAAATTTTTGACTTGAGGGGTCCTTCTTCCCCTTGATATATTATGTGTCACGACGTAAACATTGAGCTCAGTTGTATACCTTAAAATAATGAAAATCTAGTCTATATTATACACATTTACTTACGTTTTTTTTATAATAAATATTTCTTATTTTTTATTTATTTATAGAATTATGATATTTTGTTATTTAGAAATGATGTAAAATTAGTAATGTTATGATAATATTATATATTTTTATGGTAATATTACTTTTTTTTTTAATCAAAATATTTGTAAACAACAATAGATATAATACGAGTAAATTACACTTATCTCTCCTGAGATTTCTGGCAACTCGAGGGAACCCCCTCTAATTTCAATAATTATAGAAATCTCTCATACTTTTGAAACTATTATTAAGATTCGCCCACCATTAATATTCTATTAGTTTATTTAATAGAATATGCTGGCATTATGTTGATGTCATGTACTATGAGTAAAAAATTTCAAGATTGCCCTTATATATTCAAATAGTAAATTTCACTTACCTCCCCGGAGGTTTTACAAAAAATTAATAAAGACTCATACATTATTTTAATAATGTTGAACAAAATTATTAAATTTTATACAATATTTAAAAAAAATTCTAAATTGTTAAGACAAGCATATATATAGTAGAATAACCAAACATTCCCTTATCTAAATAATAATAAAAAAAAAGTGCTAACAAATTGATCACATCAAACCTTATACTAAATTAAATACAATCCTTTATTTGAAAATTACAAAACAAAATATAAAAAATGTTTTATTTTTTAAAAAGACCACCAATTTTATGAATACCTATTTTGATAAATTAGAGTTTGAATAAAAATTTAAAAATGCATATAGGTATTTGATTTTTTTGGGTATGAAAAATACATATTTGGAGAAATTATCCCTCTCTTTCCATTTTCTTTATTTTATTTCTTTCATTTTTCTTTCTATTTATTCTCACATTCATTTTTTTCATAGTGTCACTGCAACTAATAACAATACCATATAATTTATTATTGTTATTATTATTATTATTTGTTCTCTTCTCTATACTTTTTCCTCTATTTTTTCATCATTTTTTTCTTTTTCATCAATATTAGCTAGCATCACTCCATACCATAGCAACTTACGAAACATGGATTTTTCTTTTGTTTTATAAACATATTTGTGTATTAAATTTTTTTTTAAAGAAAAATAAACATAATAACATTTCATATTTATAATAAAAAATTGACTTATAAAAATTACCAAATGTTACCTCATAAATATATATATAAAAATTATCATTTTTATCTTTTCACAATCTTATATTATTTTCAAATTTTATTTTCATGTTTGATTTTTTCAAATTCCAGTCGATGGATATTAAAAAAAAAAAAGAGTCAATATTTCTTGTCTTAATAATAAAATTTTTAAAAATAAATATAAAAGTGAAAAAAAAATATAAAACACGTTACAATAAATTAAAATTAGTTGGTAGGGAATGAAAGATAAAGAAATTATTTAAGAATGATAAACTATTTAAAATTTTCATTTCTTACATCTAATTAAAATGGAATTTTACTTGATGAAATAAATTATTTGAAAATAATAAAATAAATAAATATTTATTTATTACTTGTAAAATCTATATCTGTAACGCCCTAAAAAATAAACCCATAATAAATAATATAAACATGCATTATTATATTAAAACAATAATATAAATCCATCCATCAGAATAAATGCCCTACGGGCTTACATCTTGCCAAGCCAACACTTGGACACAATTCACTGAGTTCTAACTCAAAACAGTTAAAGCCCTAGGCTTGAAAGATTACATAGTTCAAATAAAACAAATAGAAATAAGACAAGTCTTCAAATTCAATTCCTCACAAGCTAAGTCCTTGGAGGGAGTGAACCACCTGAACCTGAAAAAATAAAGTTCCCATATAGGGTGAGCCACAGCCCAGTAGAGAAATACTAAACCAAGCATAAGAATTAACTAAAGTATTAGCATCTGATACATGGTTAACACACTATAATCAAGTTACAATATTCATGACACGAATGTCTACACTGCCTATGACACATTGTCTATGGCACATTTTACTTTCCACTTATGGCTCAGAACCTGGCCAAATAACTCAACAGGTTTCATCTTTTATTACCATTACTTCCAATTCAACAGGAATAACAATTCAAGTTAGACCTAATCATAACAAATACACATGTTGGTATTGTATCAATCATAATCAATTCACTTCCATACTTCCCAACTGATACACATTTTAGTGATGTATCATATCAACAATAAATAGACATATATCTATTAATCAATAAGCACACATAAGAGTGATGCTACTGGAGTCCATCCCCTATCTTCTCCCAATAAATCCGGTTTAGAGGTCCATCCCCTATCTTCCCCTAAACCGTGGAGTTCATCCCCTATCTCCTCCAAAACCAAATGCATATGCAATGAAACACACAATTGCCATATACAACACATAATTAATACACAAATGTTCTGTATTAACTCAACAGTCAAACAATTGACTCAATTCCAGTTATACCTAAGCCGCATGCAAGGTCTACAACAATCAATGGCTATCCTCCACCGATAGCCCAAAACAGTTATTTCTAAACAAGAAATAAATACATCAATGAATGTAAATTTAACATTCCCAAAGGTAAATATTTAAACTACCCAAATATATATCATCAATTCATTAAATTTCCCAATTCCATGAATTAAACCAAATTCCACATTATTCCTTTAAATTAATTATACAAATTAATCTAAACCAAAACCCTAAGGTTTCTTCCAAATTACCAAACTACCCCCCACATACCAAATACCAACACTTAGGATTAAAGCGTATAAATGGAGTAGGAAATCCCTACCTCGAATATATAACTCAGAAAGAAGAAGGATGAAGATGATGCCCAAACTTCAAAGTGCTCCAAATCAAGAATTTCTCAGATTAAATGGAAGCCCTCACTCTCCTCTATCTTTTTAATGAAGGAACTAGGTAAAAACACACCCTAACTAGATCAAACCTAGGAGAGAAGGTGTTTAGAGAAGAAGAAAAGTCGGACTTTAGGGTTTTAGATCAAAAAGGGGCTGAAAAACTGTTTTAAAATACGCTGCTGCGTATTTATACCTGACAGGCTCGCTCGAGCGAAGACCTGGTCGCTCGAGCGACCAGACACAGAAAATCATCGCTCGAGCGAAGAAATGCTCGCTCGAGCGAATAACAAACCAGCTCGCTCGAGCGAAGAAAGCTCGCTCGAGCCAACAAACACTGCTTTCAGGTCTAAGTACTGGACGCGAAGCTCGCTCGAGCGAAGGGACCCTGGCTCGAGCGAAGGACCAAAATCAAAGACCTCGCTCGAGCGAAGAAGAGCTCGCTCGAGCGACCAACCCAAAAACTGAACATGAACTCTTGGTTTCAAACCCAACCAACCTGTAAACAACCTGCCCAACAAATCCTATAACTCAAAACTGAAGAATTAAAGGACAACAACAACAACAATATGATAATATAATCTACGGAACATAAGTCCGGATACAATAATCAAATGGGAAAAGACCGGGGTCGCTATAACCTCCCCCCCTTAAAAGAATTTCGTCCCCGAAATTAAGCATAAGTTTGTAAAAACAAGTTTTTCTCAATTCCCAATGATATCATAAAGCAATAAACAACATCTTGACCCAATACCGGTCACTTCATCTCTAATCAAGAGGCATCTCACAATATGTATAAATCAACATATATTTCAACTTGCATCAATATTATGCATTAATCTTTTCAATGTTAACAATTTCCATATCATATTCAACCTCATGATATAAATGACACATTCAATATATAAATGTTATACTCCACTTCCATAAAAAGCAAGTTTCAAATGTTAACATTAAACCAAAACATTCTCAATGTTTTCCCAACTTAAGACATATATAAAATTCTTAAGTTCAACAATATTACATAATCTAAATACGAGATTACAAATCAGTAAACAAGTCCGGATATTTCTCACGGACTTCCAACTCACGTTCCCAAGTGGCTTCCTCCACTCCGTGATGCTTCCACAAAACTTTCACCAAAGGGATAGTCTTGCCACGCAGGACTTGATCCCGCCTATCCAAAACTCGAACGGTCTCTCCTCATATGAGACATCCTCATCAACAACTAAATCAGTCCAATCCAGTACATGTGACGGATCTGGCTCATACTTCCGAAGCATACTCACATGAAACACGTCATGAACTCCGGATAACTGCGGTGGCAAAGCTAAACGATAAGCAGCCTCGCCAATCCTCTCAAGGATCTCAAAAGGCCCAATAAACCGAGGGGACAACTTCCCGCTCTTCCCAAACCTCATCAAACCCCGCTTAGGTGATATCTTCAAAAAGACATGATCACCCACCTCAAATGCCAAAGGTCTCCTCCTACGGTCAGCATAAGATTTCTGACGACTCTGTGCTGTAACAAGCCTCTTACGGATAAGCTCAACTTTCTCCGTCGTTTCCCTCACCAACTCCGGACCCAACAAAGGTGCATCACCCACCTCGGCCCAACAAACAGGAGATCTACACGGTCGGCCATACAAGGCCTCAAACGGTGCCATACCAATACTAGACTGGAAACTGTTGTTGTAGGCAAACTCCACTAATGGTAAGTGCCTCTCCCACGACCCACTAAAGTCGAGAACACAACCCCGAAGCATATCCTCAAGGATCTGAATAGTACGCTCGGACTGCCCGTCAGTCTGAGGATGATAAGCCGTGCTAAGGGTCAACTTAGTGCCTAAAGCACTCTGCAAACTCTGCCACAACCTGGCAGTGAAACGAGGATCTCTATCTGAGACGATCGTCACTGGGACCCCGTGCAACCTCACTATGTCCCGGATATACAAGTCGGCAAGATGATCTACCGAATCTCTAACACGCATCGGAATGAAGTGCGCTGACTTCGTCAACCGGTCTACCACCACCCAAATGGCATCACTACCCCGCTGAGTCCTCGGAAGACCCACAACGAAGTCCATAGTGACATGCTCCCACTTCCACTCGGCAATAGGCAAGGGTTGCAACAAACCCGCTGGCCTCTGATGCTCGGCCTTCACTTGCTGACAAGTAAGGCACCTAGATACGAAAGCTGCCACATCTCTCTTCATACCCCGCCACCAGAACTGGCGACCCAAATCCCGATACATCTTAGTACCTCCCGGATGCACCGCAAGGCGCGAATGATGAAACTCTCGGAGTACCTCCTCTCGGCAAGACTCCGGCACAAACAAACGGTCTCGGTATCTCACACTCAGGTCGGGATACACCGTCAAACCCTTTTCAACCTTCCCATTGGAAATCTTCTCTCGGAGAGATTCTACCTCAAGATCACCCCTCTGAGCCTCTAACACTCGAGTCACAAGTGTAGGCTGTGCAACCACAGAAAACAAGGCCGCAGCCTCTACGGATTCGCCCAGATGCAAATCAAACTCCCCAACTGCACCCAACATCTCCCACTCCCGGATGGCTATACTAGCTAAGTCACCAACAGATTTCCTACTAAGGGCATCGGCCACAACATTGGCCTTCCCCGGATGATAGTGCAACTCGAAGTCATAATCCTCAATGAACTCCATCCACCTCCTCTGCCTCAAATTCAAGTCTTTCTGTGTGAACAGATATTTCAGACTCTTATGATCCGAGAATACCTCGAACTTCTCACCATAAAGATAATGCCTCCAAATCTTCAAGGCAAAAATCACAGCTGCTAATTCTAAATCATGCGTAGGGTAATTCTTCTCATGAATTTTCAACTGACGTGAGCCATAGGCAACCACTTTCCCCTCTTGCATCAACACACAACCCAGACCCTCTCGTGAGGCATCACAATAGACTGCATAACCCAACCCTCTCTCCGGAATAATCAAAACCGGAGCGGTGGTCAATCTAACCTTCAACTCCTGAAACGACTTTTCACAAGTCTCACTCCATACAAATTTGACTCCCTTCCGAGTCAATCTAGTCAACGGTGAAGCTAACCTGGAGAAATCCTTCACAAACCGACGGTAATACCCAGCTAATCCCAGAAAACTGCGGATCTCAAACACACTCTTAGGCTGTGCCCAATCTTGCACTGCCTCAGTCTTGGATGTATCAACAGACACCCCTTCCCCAGAAACTACATGGCCTAAGAACTTCACCTCTTCTAGCCAAACTCACACTTCCCGAACTTAGCATAAAGCTTATGGGCTCTAAGTAACTCTAGCACCACTCTCAAGTGTGCCTCGTGCTCCTCCTCTGAAGGTGAATAAATCAAAATGTCGTCCACGAAGACGACCACAAAACGATCCAAGAATTCCCGGAAGATCCGGTTCATCAAATCCATAAACACTGCCGGTGCATTGGTGAGCCCGAATGGCATCACCAGAAACTCATAATGGCCATACCGCGTACGGAATGCCGTCTTCGGAATATCCTCCTCCCTGACCCTCAACTGGTGGTAACCCGATCTCAAATCTATCTTAGAGAAACAACGGGAACCCTTCAACTGGTCAAACAAATCATCAATACGGGCATAGGATACTTATTCTTAACCGTAGCCCGATTCAATTTCCGTAATCTATACATAGTCTCAAAGCACCACCTTTCTTTTTAGCAAAGAGGGCCGGTGCTCCCCACGGCGAAACACTAGGACGGATATAGCCCTTATCTAGCAACTCCTGAGCTGAATCTTCAACTCAACTAACTCGGCTGGGGCAAAACGGTAAGGTGCCATAGAAATCGGCGCCGTGCCGGGCACTAAATCAATAGAGAACTCAATCTCTCGCTGAGGTGGCAAACTAACAAGATCCTCGGGAAAAACGTCCGAATACTCACAAACCACCCTCGGCAACACAATCTGGGTCTCATCACCCTCACTAATCGAAAGACTAGCAAGTAGACCACTAAGCTCACTCCGCCCTCGCGGATCATAACCCGGTGGCAAAACACTACCAACCCGGTCCCCCAGAAAACGAAAACACTCCCCGTTCACGGTACAACAAGTGACCCTCTGACGGTAGCAATCAATAACTGCCCGGTATGACGACAACCAGTCCATACCCAAAATAACATCAAAGCCCTTCATGGGCATAACTACAAAAGAGAAAGGGATTCTATGATCATCGACCTCTATATCACAACCCCTAACACCTTGTTTCAAAATCAACTCACCCCCAAGAGGCGACACTACACAAATAGGAGATGCTAACTGAGCTAACTCCAACTCCAAAATAGATGCAAATGCAGCAGACACAAAGGAATGAGATGCACCCGTATCAATCAGAACACTAGCAACTGAATTGCAAAACAAGAAGGTACCTCTCACAACAGACGGAGCCGGTACAAGATCCTGCGCGGTAACAGCATACACGCGCCCAGACGACCTCTGATCAACCTGCTCACCCCTCGGAGCAGTAGACTGCTGCACAGACTGGGACGAAGAAGCCCCCTGATTGGCCCTCGAGGCCTGACCCGACTGAGCTGGCTGCTGACCCTGAGTCTGCCTCAAACCAGATGCACCAGTGTGCCACCCAACTGTGGGCAAAACCTCTTCATGTGCCCTGGCTGACCACACTGATAGCACGAGAGTGGCTGGCCTCTACCCTGACTCTGGCTCTGAGATCGAGCCGAAGAAGATGCTGCTCTCTCTACTCCTCCCCTCTGAGGACAAACTGGAGACTTGTGACCCAGCTGGCCACACTTGAAACAAGTGATGTCTCCCTGACTGCCTTTCCCAGAACTAGCACTCGGCACTGGAAAAGTGGATCTAGAAAAACTACTCTGAGGCTGCTGAGGAGTGAAACCTCTCTGCCTCCTGCCATCACTCTGGCCATCCTGACTCCTCTTGGAGCCTTTCTGCCCTTCTTCCTCCTCCCGCATCGCGATCTCAGTATGGGCTGCTGCATCAACCAAACGCCCAAAATCCCTAATCATAGTCGGCACAACTCTCAATTTGAGGCCGCGCCTCAACTTCTTCTCGAACTCTATACACCGACGTTCCTCGGACGCCACTAACTCAGGTGCGAACCTGGACAAACTAGTAAATAAGGCCTCAAACTCAGCCACTGATGAACTATTCTGCTTCAGCTGGCAGAACTGATCTCTCAACGTCTCCTGAACAGCTGGAGACAGGTACTTCTCCTGAAAAGCATTCACAAACGCCTCCCATGTACCTCCAACACGAGCCTTAATGAATTTCCACCACTGACCCGCATCCCCTTTCAGCTGGAAAGATGCCAAGGTCACCTTCAACCCCTCGTCTTCGATGCCAAGCATCTCAAACGTTTTCGTTGTCTGTTCGAGCCATTCGTCTGCCTTAAGCGGCTCGCTAGGATCACCTACAAACACGTCCGGTTGAGACCGGAAAAACTCCCTCTTCAGAAAAGAAGGCCCTGCATCTGCAGCAACTACCGGGGCTGGAACTACCTGGGCTGGATTCGCAGCCCTCAGAATGTCAACAGACGCCTGAAATGCCCCTGCTATCTCTTGGGCCAAAGCGCCCAAAAACGGCTGTCCTACTGGCTCGGCCACATTGGCCTGGCCAACACCCTCCTGAACTGCCGGAATCTCCTCCGGTATAGGCACTTCCTGCCTAGCCTGTCTACCGCGCCTACCGCGACCTCGTCCTGACATCCTATTAAGGAAACAAAGACGTTAGCACATTAATAAATGTACCAAAGCTAAACACTCACGTCCTAATGCATTGGACAACAATAAATCACACCACGTAAGCACATAATCACATAAGCACCTACGAATTTCATTCCTGGATAATGATAGTCCCAAAGGGTTACTATAGTTCCGGTTGGAAGCAGCATTGATCAAGTGCCTTTCCAACAAGACTACTAGAAACTCAAGGATCCAATCAATATCTAGAAACTACATTCCATACCCACATAATCACATAAACATGTTATCATATAAGCATGTAATCATTACACTAAGTCTCTATCAAACGAGACGAACCCATTGTGATACTAATCACTTCCCACGTACCCAAAGTATTCAAACCCGGTACGCTCTGATACCAAGTTGTAACGCCCTCAAAAATAAACCCATAATAAAAATATAAACATGCATTATTATATTAAAACAATAATATAAATCCATCCATCATAAATATGCCCTACGGGCTTACATCTTGCCAAGCCAACACTTGGACACAATTCACTGAGTTCTAACTCAAAACAGATAAAGCCCTAGGCTTGAAAGATTACATTGTTCAAATAAAACAAATAGAAATAAGACAAGTCTTCAAATTCAATTCCTCACAAGCTAAGTCCTTGGAGGGAGTGAACCACCTGAACCTGAAAAATAAAGTTCCCATATAGGGTGAGCCACAGCCCAGTAGAGAAATACTAAACCAAGCATAAGAATTAACTAAAGCATTAGCATCTGATACATGGTTAACACACTATAATCAAGTTACAATATTCATGACACGAATGTCTACACTGCCTATGACACATTGTCTATGGCACATTTTACTTTCCACTTATGGCTCAGAACCTGGCCAAATAACTCAACAGGTTTCATCTTTTATTACCATTACTTCCAATTCAACAGGAATAACAATTCAAGTTAGACCTAATCATAACAAATACACATGTTGGTATTGTATCAATCATAATCAATTCACTTCCATACTTCCCAACTGATACACATTTTAGTGATGTATCATATCAACAATAAATAGACATATATCTATTAATCAATAAGCACACATAAGAGTGATGCTACTGGAGTCCATCCCCTATCTTCTCCCAATAAATCCGGTTTAGAGGTCCATCCCCTATCTTCCCCTAAACCGTGGAGTTCATCCCCTATCTCCTCCAAAACCAAATGCATATGCAATGAAACACACAATTGCCATATACAACACATAATTAATACACAAATGTTCTGTATTAACTCAACAGTCAAACAATTGACTCAATTCCAGTTATACCTAAGCCGCATGCAAGGTCTACAACAATCAATGGCTATCCTCCACCGATAGCCCAAAACAGTTATTTCTAAACAAGAAATAAATACATCAATGAATGTAAATTTAACATTCCCAAAGGTAAATATTTAAACTACCCAAATATATATCATCAATTCATTAAATTTCCCAATTCCATGAATTAAACCAAATTCCACATTATTCCTTTAAATTAATTATACAAATTAATCTAAACCAAAACCCTAAGGTTTCTTCCAAAATTACCAAACTACCCCCACATACCAAAATACCAACACTTAGGATTAAAGCGTATAAATGGAGTAGGAAATCCCTACCTCGAATATATAACTCAGAAAGAAGAAGATGAAGATGATGCCCAAACTTCAAAGTGCTCCAAATCAAGAATTTCTCAGATTAAATGGAAGCCCTCACTCCCTTCTACCTTTTTAATGAAGGAACTAGAGTAGGAACACACCCTAACTAGATCAAACCTAGGAGAGAAGGTGTTTAGAGAAGAAGAAAAGTCGGACTTTAGGGTTTTAGATCAAAAAGGGGCTGAAAAACTGTTTTAAAATACGCTGCTGCGTATTTATACCTGACAGGCTCGCTCGAGCGAAGACCTGGTCGCTCGAGCGACCAGACACAGAAAATCATCGCTCGAGCGAAGAAATGCTCGCTCGAGCGAATAACAAACCAGCTCGCTCGAGCGAAGAAAGCTCGCTCGAGCCAACAAACACTGCTTTCAGGTCTAAGTACTGGACGCGAAGCTCGCTCGAGCGAAGGGACCCTGGCTCGAGCGAAGGACCAAAATCAAAGACCTCGCTCGAGCGAAGAAGAGCTCGCTCGAGCGACCAACCCAAAAACTGAACATGAACTCTTGGTTTCAAACCCAACCAACCTGTAAACAACCTGCCCAACAAATCCTATAACTCAAAACTGAAGAATTAAAGGACAACAACAACAACAATATGATAATATAATCTACGGAACATAAGTCCGGATACACTAATCAAATGGGAAAAGACCGGGGTCGCTATAATATCTCCATATTTGTTTCTTTCATTTAAATTATTTTTATTAAATTAAATCTCCAAATTAATTCAAACAAGAAATATTGATATTCTTTCTTAATTTCATTAATGGCTGATTTTTTTTTTAACTTATAAAAGTTCAAAAACTTATAGTGGAAAAAAAATACAAAGTCAAAGAAATACCAAAAAAAAAGAAAAAAGAGTGAGAAATAAAATGATAATTTAATATATAGGCAAATTACACTTAAAGGGTATTATGGTCATTTGTACAAAAAAATTAACACCATTTGGATTAAATTAACAGGAGGGGGGAATCTTAACAATGTCAAATAAAGTAAAAAAAGTTTCTATAATTATTGAAATTAAAGGAGAGCATCCTGTAATTGTCAAAAATCTCAAGAGATGTAACTATAATTTACCGTATATAATATTATCACAAAATAAAAATTGCAAATTTGATTTTGAACAATTTACATAGCATGTAATATATATATATATATATATATATATATATATATAAGAAGGTACATATGGTATTCACCTTATGTGCGGGAAGAGTTCCCTTAAATTAATATATAGTTCACTAGAAGCAGATAGAACCAAGATTCTATCCTTCGCCAAAATCTAGAATAAAAATATTCATTTAGTGTACATTTATTTGTTTCTTAAATTAAGATTTTTTTTATTGACCAAATTGTATTTTTTATTTTGAAAAACCACTCACTTAAGCAATAAGCACTACATAAGAAATAAAAAAAATTACAAAATTTACCACCAAAAAAGAAGAAGAAGAGAGAGAATAAGACTTTATCACATTTTATTTATCATATAATATAATATTATTGCATTAGTAACAAATATGAATTATAGAACTCATTATACTAATGCAATATATATAATATTATAAAAAGAATTAGGCATAGAAATATAATCATCATAATATAATTGTTCTGTTATGAAGTTAGAAAAGCGAATAAAACACAAGAAGAAAAATAAATAAAATAAAATAAAACATAACAAGAAGGGGAAAACAATAAGAACAGAAATTAGAAACATAAAAGTGGGTTATACTAAGGTTGTGTTTAATTTATGGATTTGAGTAGAGATTTAGAAAAAGAAAAAAAAAAAAAGAAAGAAAATATGTGTGTGAAATGTAATTATATATTTTGTTTATATTTTATTTAATTTTTCTCTTTTGTTTTTTAAATTTCTATTTAAATTCATTAATCAAACACAATTTAAATATTTTTTCACATAGAGTGATCATGAAATTATTCGAATTAAAAGCAAAATAAAAAAAATTAGAAAGTGGGGTAAAGATTAAATAGAACATTTGTCAACTGGGGGGCCAATACACATACACATGGAAGTAGCCGTATACACAAAGCATTTGAGCCAAGGTAGGGGGGCCATAGCCCGTTACCGTCTACACTTGGGTTCGTCTCTGCTTTGAAAGTCATTGTTCTCTGTTTCTCTTCAATTCTTCGAGAAAAAAAACAAAAATGAAAATTAAGGGTGATACTATAATACACATCCCTTAAAAAGGGGATGTATATGCAAGTCATAACTAAATCAGATAATGCTATGAAAAATACTTGGTGATCTAAATTTGTGTGGCTTGAATGGTTTGAATGTGTCAAAACGACGTCGTTTTACACTCAAAATAACGTTGTTTTGAGTGTTTCGAGCCATTCGAGCGAAGAAAATTCCAGCCACCTAACATTGTTGTAATAATATAGTACACTTTCCTCAAAATATATGTATTATATACATCCTTGTTACGTTTTTTTAATATATGTTACTTATTTTTATAGTAAATGTTATGTGTTTTTTCTGGTAAAGTTACGATAATTTATGATTCATAAATAAAAGGGCAAATTATATTAAATCCCCTCAAACTATCCGTCATTTACACTTTGCTCCCTAATGTTTTAAACCTAACAATTACCTCTCTGAAATTATTAGAATTTGAACATTAAGTCATTTTATTAGTCATTTGTTAGATATTTGATAAAAAATTATCAAATGTTATGCACATGATGATTATATTAAATTTTTTATAAAAGATAAAATAGAGTAATTTGGTCATAAAATTTAATATAATCACTTGATAATTTTTTATCTAAATATCTAACAAATGACTATCAGAAAGACTTAATGTTCAAATTTAAATAATTTGAGAGGTAATTGTTGGGTTTAAAACATTAGGGGGGTAAGGTATAAATGACAGATAGTTTGAGGGCGTTTAATATAATTTGCCCTAAATAAAATTACGCATTTTGTAGTAATGTTATGTGTTTTTTGTGATAATGTTACACTTTTTTTTGTTAGAAAATATTTGGATAAAAAAATGTGTAACATTATTATAAAAATGAGTAATATTATCACAAAATGCGTGACTTTATTTTTAAATCACAAATTATTATAACTCTACCAAAAAATTGCATAACATACACCACAAAAATGCGTAACGTACTCCATAAAAATAGATGGGTGTGTGTATCATAGAATTGTCTTTTTTTTTTTTTTTTTTTTTAAAAAAAAAAAAAAAAAAACAAACAAACAAATAAATGTGATCTTCTCATGGGGTTATAAATGTCCAATTAATTTTATATTTTGGTATGGATGATCTATTAGATGAACCCTATAATATGAATGATTTGAATAATTGAAATATGCTCAAGACAAGCTCCCACGAGGCCTCACAGCAAGCTATTGTATCTCATGGCACAACAACAATCCCAATTCCACCTTGGTGTCTCAAAATAGTTTCATAAACATTAAGGTCATGTTTATTTGAACGGATTAGAATAGATGGGATTAGAATTTCTAAGACTTCTATTCCTAGGATTGTCGATCCCTTTGGATTGTGTATCATAATTCATGTTTGGAGTGACTTAGGATTATGATAGTGGATTAACAAAATTCAATCAATTTTACAATTTAACTAATTAGTATGATCTCTTCATGGTCCTCCCAAAATCAGTAGTCTCCTATATAAGGGATACCATATCCGAATAAATTATTAGTTTAAACCTTAATTTTCTTAGTCAAATATCAAATTATATATTTTGTTAGATTATAAATCCAATCCCAATCTTAAAACCATATCCGCTCAAACAAATGTGCCTTCAAAATAATTTCACAATATTAAAAATAACTTAATTGATCAATAAATAACTGAACTATATAATTCAAATTTGAGTGTTTTTCTTCAATAGATAAATTGGAAATCATTACACAGCAAAGAAAAGTTAAAAAAATTTTGGAAAGCCAAACCATCAAAATGTTGATATCACATAACAATTCTTCATATCAATATTGTTGTTCTTGTCAAAATTAGATCAACAAACAATTCTTTTGTTTGAAAATGTATTAGGTAGGTGGCTAGGGTGAATTTGGCATAATTTTCTATTGTTTTGCTCTCCAAAAAAAAATTTGTTGACACAAGAAAATTATCTGACAAATTATTTTTGGAAGCTATTAATTTTGTTTGCAAAATTTTTTTTTTTGAATTTGTTAAAAAAAAATAGAAGCTAGTTGATAAAAATAAGCACCAAAAAGATATTTTGATTCCACTCCCAAAATAAAAAAATTCATATGAAAATGATGAGTGTTTATTTAATTATTATTTTTTTTTATCCAAACTAGTTTTATGTTTTTCAAATTTTTTATTCTTAAAACAAAACCAAAAATAAAATTCCCTTCTAAATTTTTAAAAAAATAAAAAAAGATATGAAAACCTAAAAGTTTTCACAATTTTTGTTTTAAAAACACGAAAAATGGAGAGCTTCGAAAATGAAAACAGATGAGTGTAGAAGAATTCCATGGCTATGCAAGCATGATGTAACTATATGCATCATCCTTAATTAAACACCTCCTTAGCACGTTAATTCATACCTAAACCTCTTTAATTGAGATGCAAGCATTTTTCATCCGTCCACTATCTAGATTGAACAGTGTTGTTTAGACCTGTGAGACCAATCTCATTTTGATAATTTAAATCGTTCATATTATAAGATTTTGAGTACATATTATTCATGGAAAAAAATTAAGCCGATTTGATAATATTAACATCTTTATTTTTAACATTTGTCTAAAAGGTTGAAGGATAAATAAATTTTTAAAAATAGATCATTTATTTTTTTTAAAGAATAAATGCAATAAAATGAAGAGTTCACGATTATCAAATTAACTTAATTTTTTTTTTTATGAATAATATATGTCAAAAAATCTTACAAAATTAATATTTTAAATTATTGTGCCTAAACATTACCATCCAATCTAAACGTGTGGACTAGAGGGAATCGAATCCCTTTAATAAATAATTAGTCATATAAAACGAAGATGTCAAGTTACAGTGAACCCATCACATCATCATGATCATTAAGCTAATTAAACAATTTTATTTTTCATTGACAATATTACATTGCATCGCAGACAGTAGCGACTTTAAGGGGTTGTTTGGGATATTTTAAATAAGTGTATCTTTTGTCTTTTTGGATTCAAAGTTAAGGAGAAAAATACGATTGTTTGGGTTAACTTTTTAACTTTTTATGGAAAAATGTGTATTAAAAAATTATATAAATTAGTGTGTAGGGAAAAATTAGAATTGAGAGTTGTGTAGCCGTAATTTTTTATTTTTGGTGAATAATGATAACTTTTTAATTTTTCGAGTAACTTTTTAACTTTTTGACAATTTTCCAAACTTGGCCTAAGTCCTTTACATTTGTCATTATTCATCTGGGAATTATTATTATTATATATATGTTCACATATATATATATATATACAAACCGTCATACTATTTACACCATAAATTATTTTTCTATCAATTATGACTTGTTAATTATGATCAATTATTTTTCTATCAATTATGACTTGTTAATTATGATCAAATCTAATTTAATTGATTGTAACATATTGATTATGGTCAAATCTAATTTTTTTATTCTTGTAATTAGTAAAAATTTTTGGTGTTTTAATTTTAGTTTGTTTCTCTGCCCCTTTTGTTTGGATTGTAGGGAGGGAATTGAGATTCATAGTGAGTTAAGACCTACTAATATCATGTTTATTTTGAGAGCTGGAGAGGGGATTTGTAATCCTTTTCGGACTACGAATACCCTTGGGGAAGGGACTAGGATAAGCCTGTGAGACTTGATATTAGAAATTAGTCTGACAGACTATTTTTATTTTTATTTTTTTTACATGTTGGGCATTTTTTTAAACATTAATGTTTAATTTTTTGTATTTTTTTGTTAAGTAAAAATCATTGTTTTATTTTTTTTTTTGGAAATTTTTTATTTATTTTTATTTTTTACATGTTGGGAATTTTTTTTTGAAAATTAATGTTTAATGTTTTTGTATTTTTTTATTATTTTATATAAAAATAATTTAACAATTCCTACACCAACAACTATCATCAAAATAAACACAATTTTACTTAATTCCCTCACTATCAATCCCCTCAATGTGAATCCCTTCCATTCTATCTCTAAAAACAAACAGGACCTCTCACTCAATTCATTACTATATTTGATTGTTTCGGATTGAGGAGGATATCTAATACCTAATGGTAATGATGTGATATAATATGTGAGAATGATTACTTTTATCTTTAGATGAAAAATGGGCTATATCTGACGGTGGGAGATATATACAATACCATGAGGCTCTGTTTGTTTGGGGTTATAGGGAGGGGATTGGGATTACTAATCCATTGGTATTACTAATGGGGTGTTTGTTTTGAGAGATGGGGAGGGGACTATTAATCCCTTGATATTAGTAGTCCCCTTGGAAGGGGGATTGGTAATGAGGAGGTAGAGATGGTATTAGAAAAATAGTGAGGGGATTAGAATTTTTTTATTTTTTATATATTGGGATTTTTTTTTAAATATAATGTTTAATTTTTTATATTTTTTTATTTGTTTTATTATTTTATATAAAAATAATTTAACAATTCCTCACTATCAATCCCCTCACTATTAATCCCCTCCATTCTATCTCTGAAACAAATGGGGCCTGAGGGTATTGCATATCTCCTTTTGCATTATATACTATTTGGATTTTCTATATCCGGAATAACCAAATACGGGATATAGGGAGATAAAAAAATATGTGAGACCCATCTCATATTATATCCGGTTCCACTCTTATATCCAACCCTTATATACGGTAAACAAATAGGAGTTCTTAAACCAATCAAGGCATAAAATTCAATCACAAAAATTGACTTTTACTCTATTTTGTGATCATTTAGTTGTGTCTGTCGATTTATCTATGACGATTTGATCCAAACTAGATTTTTACTAGCAGATACACAATAGCTTTTTTGAGATAATAATATTCCATGTATATAGCAATAATTATTTAGAAGTCCTGAAATATTATGAGATATTATTTAGATTTCTAAATCACTGCTGTTGTTAAAAAAATTATTAGTAAAAAAAATTATTATAAGCGAAACATTTGTCAAGCGGAAATGACATCTAACAAAATTTACATATATAATTTATAATAACATCTCGATTGATCTTTTTGACTTTAAAGTAAAAAAATTAAAATTCATCACATCATTTTATATTAATTTTATGTATAATTTTTAAGAAATTTATGTGTAGGTCCTAATCAATTGACTTATTGTCTAACGGATCATATGATAATTAATGATATTTTTTACCAAACACTATTAAAAAAATCACTAATTGTTAATTTTTAATAACAGTTTAAAAATTTTATCACAAAAAATGTCACTAATTATAAGTTTTAGTGACAATTTAGAAAAATCGTGATAACAAAAATCACTAACTGTCAATTTTTAGGACATATGCAAAAAATCGTCAAAAAATTATTTTTAGTGATGATTTTACTAAGACTTATTTTCAATAGGGCTTGATGAGAATTAAATCAGATTATTAAGATTTATTGATAATTTATCCTAATTTTTTAAACTCATTTATAATTTTTTTTATAATTTATTAAAAATATTATATAAATAACACCATGAATATTCTAGAAGAATCTAATTTTTTTAGCGTGGCAGGCTCAAATGTTGAAACTATAAAAAACAAAACAAATCAACATTGCATGACGCATGCAATAGTGTTTTTTTCTAAATCAAAACATGAGCTTTCAATGCATGATTTTTGGCCACAAGGAAGGAAAAAAAAAAAAAATGAATGATGATTTTTGAAAATTTGACACCCTGATGCCACGTGGTACCATCAGAGCATATCAACCATCAACATTGCACAGCAAAATCTTCTTTGACAAATTCATGATAGTCAACCCCTGAAAATATATAGAATAGAAATTGGATTATAGAGAAGACATTCGGTGGTCCATCTAGGGTAATCTTCAAACAATATTCTTATGACATGTTTGGATTGACATTATTAACATGTAAGACTTATATTTTTGGGACATTTACACATCAATCTTAATTTATGAACTTATACTCCATTAAATCCTAATTAAGATTTTTTGAATTTTCAAATCCTATTAAATTTTTAATAGTCGAAATTGCCTTTCAAATATTGATTGTTCATCATTAAGGATTATCTATAAAGGAATATGATGATTTGACATTTATTTTAATTTTTAAAACTTTAAAATATCAACTTTCAAATTGAAAAAAATTTTAAAAAAACATGTGACTCTTTTTTTTTTGAAAAAATTGAATTATTTTTTTGTGTAAAACTGAAAATTTTGTATCCATAAAGGAGCATGATGATGGAACATTGATGTGCAAAACTAGGGAAAAAAAACTTTTAAATTGAAAAAATTGATAATGTTTTCAGTTTTAAAATGGATAGTTGAATCAAACTAATAAGTAGAAAGGTAAAAACGTTTAATCTCATGCTATGTTTTTTTTTCTTCGGTTAGTGAAGCAATTATTTGGAAAATTATTATGCAAAATTAATAATGTTCTTAGCTTTAAATTTTTTTTAAAAAAATTAATATTATTCTCAATTTTACTAATAGGACTTATTAGTTTAAAAAATCTTAAATAAGACTTGAGTTACCATAACATTTATAAATAGGACTTTTAGGTAATTAACTCTATATTTTTTATTTGATTGTAATTTTTATTAATTAGATTAAATATGTAACGGATATTTAATCTAATGAAATTAAAGAATTTTTAATATTGAGAAAGACGTGTGGGATTCATAATCTTAATAAGTACAGAAAAAAGAACAAAATATAATATATACATAATAAATGATTATCTCAAATTCCATCTTTTATTTTTTGATCAGGGATCCTACATTTCTTTATTAATTCTATTAATCAAACGCAATTTTAAAGGATTCATAATCTTAATAAGTACAGAAAAAAGAACAAAATATATACATAATATATGATTATCTCAAATTCCATCTTTTATTTTTTGATCAGGGATCCTACATTTCTTTATTAATTCTATTAATCAAACGCAATTTTAAAGAACTACACGTTAATGTGAGCCTGCAGGGAAAAATTATAAAATATTACCGGAGTACTACGTATTCGTACTCTTTAACTAATCATTATTTATTATGTCCTCTCATATTCCTTAATCACCCAACACAATATTTCACTTATCTACATTCCCCATCAATCATAATACCAACAAGTAGTACGTGTCCATAATCCAAAATTACTAAATAATCACATGCCTATTGGTACTGCTTTAAAAACCTTAGAAGTTAAGTTTATTATTTGATTTAATCATTTATATTTATCATCTGATGTGAGACATTTTATTATTAAAATAATTTCATGCATACTAACAATCTTATTAAAATTACAAATAATTAAATATGATTAATTGTGAAAAAAATAATATTATTTAAACCTCTAATAATATTTGAATATGAATACTTTTAATAAATTATTAATAAAATTTTAAATAAATGTAACATTGCTCTTATTATTATTGATAAACTAGATTCTACATACATAGCATAATATCTAAGAATTATGGAATTACAGAATCTGTCATATCAAATTGTAAAAGTAAATGACCAATCTAGAGTTTTCGTAATGTATCATACTATAATTTTTTCCAAATGTTGACATTGATTTTTTTGGAGAGAGAGAGAGAGAGAGGGGTTAGAAAACCTTAGAGTTGTTGCTAAAATGGGAAGCATATAGTTTTGTTTAAATTTGCAGATGTTGGTATGGGGAACCCTTGATAGTGTTTCAAGCAAAGTAGGGACAGGCCTTTCACTCAAATTATTATTATTAATTTAATTTTAATTTATTTTTTGAGGGCACTGTGATGAGTTTTTTTTTTTTAATATTCTAAAAATAATAATAATTTAGAGAATTGATCCACTTTTCAAATTATTTGGGAAATTAATTTACTTTTAAAATCGCATTTTGAAAATGCGATTTTAAATTGAAATCGCATTTTCAACATGTAATTTCAACTTGAAATTGCATGTTGAAAAGACAATTTTATGATAACATGGACTGCTATCGTGACAAATTGAAATTGCATTTTCAACATGCAATTTCAAATGAAATTTTATCTTCAACTTGCGATTTCACCTGCCATGCAATTTCAATTGTTAGCTACCTGTGACTTGTGTTTGCAATTATTAGTTACAACATAGCTACTTCAAGTTACTATAAATATATACTAGTATGTGAAAATTAACTCAATTGTATCCACGGATTGTTATAAGATTATATATAATAATTCACTATGAGATACATTGTTAGTGACTTATATACCGCAATGGGTGGTCATTAGGTTTCAACTGATAATTTTGAATATCCATTGAACCCCAATATTTGTTACACAACGGCCACCATGAGTACCATGAGATCAGAGGCAATATTGGTCTACCCAAGTGAATATTCTTCAAGAGTTGTGTGAAGAAAAGAATATTCAAATTCCTTGAAGGAGGTCAAAGAACATGTCCATCAATACCTTGCAATTGATGCAAGGGGCGTTACACTGCATTCGTAAAGAAGTTAACCAAATGTTGATGCGTTTAAATCGATATCACTTTTGTCAACTCGCAACTGAGCATGCCAAGAATGGGTAATGCATGAAGTTGAATTTTACTTGAATGCAAGTATGGAGGAACAAGTATTATTCGATGTTGAGATGTCAGATGAGGAATAGAAATAATAAAATTCCTCCGTAATAATCCTTTAGTCATGTTATAATATTTAGAATGTAATCGTAACTATTCTATCTGTATGTTATGAAATCTTTTCTTATTATTTTATGAGTTTCAATATATGTTTACATAATGTTCTTATAACTTAAAGCTATAGTATTTGATTGATATTGACTCCATATATTTAACAAAATTTTCATTACATAAACAACTTAAAGTACTAAATATTTAACATAGGGATTAAACACATAATATAGTACTAAAAAAAAAAAAAACAAGTATTTCGACATACACAATAACAATTTAGAAATCACACAACAAATAAACATTTTCTAAAATAGAAGTTGTTTAATTCTTCATTCTTCATCTGACATGTAGTAGTTGGAGAGATATTTTTCGTTGCTTAGGATATTATTTTGCTCGATTTCAGTCAATTGTCTATTGCTTGCCTCTGTCATTTCGGTGGCTAGTTGAAGCATGAAATATTGATATCTCTGCATCAACATTCTGTTGCTCTCCTTCTTTATTTTGTAGTCACCCACATTTCGTCTAGGCATGGTTACTAAACGACGATGAGGTACCCGTGCCCCTAAATTACATAAATTATTAAACAATCCCCCTTACTCTGCTACCCTAGACGTCCATTCTGCTCGAATACTGGCATAATGATCCTTATGGCTTGAGTATTTTTCGCTCTTATATTCATAAGTGAGAGATAGTAGCCATACGTCTGGAAGTGAATGACAACGTGAACTGCCTGCACCTCTGGAAGACATTATTGATATAGAATATTATACTCAAGATATACAACTGATGTTATGTTTTCATATATCATAATTGAGATAGCACTTGACATTGATAAAAATTCAATGCTACCAATGAAGTCACATGTAAATAATATGATTTCGGAGTTTTGGGTAGAACTATTATAAAAATTCAATTTCACACAAAGTTATTGCACACAGCGTACTTTGAAATTGTAGTGGCCAGTGGCAGAGCCAGAAAATTAATTTAGAGAGGGCACTTACTAATTATAATAATTTTTACAAAAATATTTCACATAAATTTTTTACGATTGATTTCAGGAAACATCAAGAAAAAAAATATTATTTGTAACTAGTGTATCATGGACAATACAAAAAAAAAAATATGGATATAAGCCTTTAAATAAATTATATAATGATAAATTATTTTTTGATACAAAATTTGATTAAAAATTCAATATAATGGTAATACCACGTCATCACTGGTATGTAACATCATCCACTAATGGTAAATAAACGCATAAATAGTGAACCTCACATGTCAAATGTAACTAACAATCTAATAAATTTCATATCTTTATAGTGAGATTACTTATACTTGCATGTCACTAATAATGACATCGTCGTTACATTCAAAAATTTTCATAGCTAATATGGTTTATTTATAATAGTCTCTTCATTTTCAATCAAAACAACGATTATTGTTTTCATAATTTTTAAAATGTCATTGACATTTCACTCTAATAATATTTTTGTAATTTTTTATTTAATTTTTTTTTATGTTTGCAAAAAAAATAAAATAAAATAAAATAAAAATTTTCCAAAATCCAGGGGGGGCACGTGACCCCCTGGTCACATGCTCCCTCCGCCCCTGGTAGTGGCCCGGTTAGTTTAACTCAACCCATTTTCATTTTTAGTTAGGACACGGGGTTGTTCTGATTGACTTGGACAATTTCTAGACAGTTTGAGGTTTAGGCCAAGTTTGGCATCTCCTAAATAATACAAAAAGTCAAAAAGTCATTATTCTATTTAAGTCACATCATCTTATTTAAATCACATCACCTCTCTAACACATTACATCAAACCCAATCCAAACCCAACCTATATAAATCAATAAGTTAAAAAATATATTTTTTTAAAACATCTCAAACCAACCTGCCTCGAGTTGGATGCTGGGCAGTAGCCCACTGTGGCTGGTGTTGGCTAGTCACACCCGCGACCAGAGTGCCTAAACATTACCATCCAATCTAAACATGTGGGCTAGAGGGAATCGAATCCCTCTAATAAATAATTAGTTATATAAAACGAAGATATCAAGTTACAGTGAACCCATCACATGATCATGACCATGATCATTAAGCTAATAAGTCAAACAATTTTATTTTTCATTGACAATATTACATTGCATTGCAGACAATAGCGACTTGTAAGTATTTTACATTTGTCATTATTTATCTGGGAATTATTATTATATATATGTTGATACATATATACCATCATGTTATTTACATCATAAATTATTTTTCGGTCGATTGTGACTCGTCAATTATGACCAAATCTAGTTTAATTAATTGTGACCTATTGATTATTTTTCTGATTCTGGTAATCAATAAATATTTTCAGTGTTTTAATTTTAGTTTATTTCTCTGTCGATTCATTCCCCCTATTGATTATTTCGGATTGGATATAAGGATTTGAGGAGGATATCTAATAACTAAGGAGAATGATGTGATGTAATATGTTATAAGATATGAGATGATTTATATATACTTTAAGGTCACTTATACTATATTTGATTAAGATATGATATATGATTAAATAAGATGAGAATGATTATTTTTTATCTTTAAATGAAAGATGAGTCATATTTGACGGTGGAGAATATATACAATACTATGGGATATTGCATATCTCCTTTTTGCATCATATATTATCCGGATTCCTTATCTGGAGCAACCAAACACAGGATATGGGGAGACAAAAAACATATGTAGGACCCACCTCATATGATATTCGGTCTCATTCTTACATCCAACCCTTATATATGATAAACAAACAGGAGTCCTTAAACCAATTAAGACATAAAACTCAACCATAAAAGTTTGACTTTTACTCTATTTTGTGATAATTTAGTTGTGTCTATTGATTTATCTATGACTATTTGATCCAAATTAGATTTTTAGTAACAGATACACAACAGCATTTTTTGCATGTATGTTATACTTGATGTATTCGAAAATGTGAGCAGTTTGGATTATCAAAATGTGCCCATTTGGCTACACAACAATGGCTGCTGTGCGGGGGTGCACCGCAACCACCCCAAATGCACAGCAATCACCCCAAATCCGTTTTGTAGTTGTCAACTTTTGTAATGTAGATACAAAAAATATGATATCTATATGTATTTTCGTCTTATTTTCACCTTTCATAATATAAGCATTGATAAAATTTATACTCAGGCCTTGTTTGGAAACATATTTTTTTAGTAATTTTTTAATTTTTTGACTAAAATATGATGTAAAAAAAATTAGTACGTTTGGGATAATTTTTTGATTTTTATGAAAAGAGGTGTAAAAAGTAAAGAGAAAATGTAATCTTTAACTTTTTGGTATAGATTGTTGACTTTTTAATTTTTTTAGTGATTTTTTGACTCTTTTTTGATAAAATCATCACATGCCAAATGATGCCTCATTTTTTTTAAAAAAATTTTGATAGTGTATATATAGAATAAAAATTGAGAGTTTTAATTTTGGAACCCTAAAGAAAGCTCTAATTATGTGGCAAGGAGTGTGGCTCACATGCGATGTAATGTGTGTGCCTATGTTTTGAAAAATGCTTTGGAGCTTTAATTTTTGAGCTTTAAAGCCAGCTGGCAGTGGGCCCCACTCACTGTGATGTGATATTTTGGTCTTCGTTTGTTTGTTCGTTTTTTTCTCCATTCCATGTCATTAGAGCACCAAAATTAGTGCTCTAAATCATTGCTACTATGTTTTTGTTTTTGTTTTTATTTTTTTCTCTTGCCACATCACTACATCTCTTTTTAGAACTCCAAAATTAGAATTCTCTATCATTGTTGATATATATATTCATTCCTCACTATAATATATAAGAGTTTTAGAAATCAAATATTTTAGTCTCCAAAAGTGAAAATTTTGTTGCAAAAGACATTTAGGGACCATTTTCTATCGTCATCAGGATAGTCACTAAAAGATTGTCTAGTGATAAAATTTTAAAAATATCACTAATAAATAGATTTTTAGGGACAAAATAACTTGGTCTCAAAATAATTTATTTTTTGAAACTGTATTTGGTCCCAAAATGATAATAATTCATCACTAATGTCTATTTTTCATTGTTAAGAATATAATAACGACGCTTTTTTACAACAAAAAATTTTGGTTCATAAAAAATAATTTTATCCCTAAATTTTAGTTCCAAGGGAGTTGTTTGAGATATTTTAAATAAGTACACTTTTTGACTTTTTATAAAATATGGGTTGGGTTTGAAGTAATGTGATAAAGAGGTGGTGTGACTTAAATAAGATGATGTGATTTAAATAGGATAGTGGTTTTTTTACTTTTTGACTTTTTTAAAGGATGCCACACCTAGCCTTAATTTTTTGTAGTGCCTATATAAAAATTCTAAGTCCATCCTTGTGTATCATGTGTCGGGTCTTTTGGCCTATTTTGACAATACGATTAAAAGTCAATTTTTAAATTTTTTTTACATATTATTTTAACAAAAATTAAAAAAATCAACTTTTAATTTACGTTCTAAAATAAGGCTTTGTTACATCGGTATGGAATAATCACAGACGGTTAGGATCATGCGAAATATCCTCTGTTCTCTGTACTCCTTGGACTTCAAGCTTCTCGTGATGGCGACTAACCTGGCAACACAGAAACGGTGAGCTGCCCGGCGTCGATGTGCCGGATAGACCCTCCGACGATCAAGTCAGATCAATTCAGGAAGGAGAAGGCTGTTCTAGAGAGAGAGAGAGAGAGAGAGAGAGAGAGAGTAAGAGTTGTTCCGATCACATACCTCTAACGTTCCCCTTCTCTTCCTTTTTCTAGGCTGGCCATGCAGCCTCAGGGATTGTGCGCGCACTACCTCTGCTGTCCTTCCTTGGACAGGTGGCAGTGCTCGCCTCTCATCGCTTTACGTGTGTAAAGGTTTAGTCCTCCAACCAGTACATGCAGAACTGCCAAACGGTATTGACGCGTACCTAGAGCAGATTTCCTCTCCATCACGCCATTGGCCCAAGTAGCACCCTTAACCGAAGTACCACAATTGGCCTATCCCTCGTGGAGAATTGCCACCACAAGCACACAACCAGGCTATGTATCGCCGACCAGTCCTTTGGCAGAGGGGCCAAAGTGTGATGCTCATGGCCGGGCTACTCGTGACCGGTCACTCCTGGCTGACCGGCCATGAAGCCCGCCGGCCTTTCCCTGCTCTTCCTCCATTCTAGGTTGCATGAAGTCCGGCCATCTCGGCTATCCGGTCGGGGGCATGCCGACCCTCGCCCGTCCTTAGTCTAGCCCGGGTTGCCCTTAGCTCGGTTGCTTCACATCATTGCGTGCCCAGCCGAATGTTCAACAGCTCCTAGCTCGGCCAGATCCTTAGCCCATATCTGACCGGCCAATCTGACTTGGTAGTGCACGCCAGACCGGGAGGCCACGCCAATCAAGAGAACAACTCGGCACCGTGAGGTTCGTCCATCCCCGCGTTCCCGTAGCTCAGCTGTACTGTTCGGTGCAAATCTCCCCTCTCAATTGCCCCTTAATCCCATCCGAGCTAGTCGTGATTGGGGTTACCTCCATGACCGAGATAACGGTCACCGAGTTGCGCCAGTACAGGCCGAACGCGATTGGCACCAAATCCGTTGCCGTGCTATCCCACTTGGTCGGCCATTGCCTCAGTAGTCTTGTCAAGGGTCGTACAGCCGTACTGACAGCCGCGCTCTCAGTGCCACGTGGCCTCACGCCATTGGGCCGTACAACCCAGCTGTCTTCCACGCACAGAATTCAAACGGCTGCCGCCGTTTGGGTTTTTCCTCCTTTTTATGCACAAACGAAGGGTCATTTCAACCCTTACTGTTCATCTCTCCATTGAGCCAAAACCCTAGCCTTCAAACGCCCCACCTCTGCCATTGCCGTCCCACTAAGGTTGCTGTCTTTGTGCTTCCCCTTTGCTCATTCTTTATCCTTTCGGAAGACTGCAACAAAGCTCGTGTGCTGTAACCTGCTTCACGTCTGATTTGGGTAAGCCGTTCTATCCTTCTTTTGTTTTTCTGTTTATGCTCTCCATGTTTTTCATCACTGTTCTTCGTGTTCTTGCTTAGAAATACTACGAACCTACCAATACTTCCTCCATGGGGTAGTATTGGCACACCTTAGGACTAACTGGAACTGGAGGGGTGGATGGGGCCTTCGTGCCCCTATTTCTCCTTAGTTTGAAGTTTGAATGAAGAACCTCATTTCTGGGATGAACAGTTTGAATCTGGTTAGGACCGAGCTAAATGCTCATTTAGATTCGTAGGTAGAGCTTCAGCCGAGCAAAAACTGGTTTGTGGCTTCTCGCCGAGGCCGCAACCGAGCTGAATACTTAATTAGATCGGTAAATAGGACTTAACCAAGCTAAAACTCGCCTTGACCGAGCCGAAAATAGAATCAGAACCAAATCAAGAAGGCTAAAACAGCCATTCCGTCGAGCCAAGATAGGGGTTAGACCGACCAAACACCCTAAAACCTTTCTCCGAGCTAAGAGTTCCAATATGAGCCGTGCAATTTCTGCCGTGCTAACCCTTGGGCTTATTTTTCAACAATGCAGAACAAACTAGGACCGATCAGGCCAGTCCAGAACCATCACTGGTGAAGCTCAAAGTCCGAGTGAATACACCAACATTTTTGACCGAGATACAAATTAAGTCGTCAAATAAAACCGAGATAGATGGGGAAGTACCGATTCATGGTGAGCTCGCCCGGTGCATTAGCTGAGTTTCATAGGGAGTACAACATCCCAGACGACGTCATCTCAGAGCTCGCCAAGAAGGGAGATACCCCTTAGGGCGACCTAGACCGGTGCCCCTTTACGGTCGTGTCTATAGTCGAGGGAGGACTTCACTTCCCGGTCCAACCCTTGATCTGCGAATTTTTGAGGCAGACAAGGCTTTGCCCGACCCAAGTCTCCAACAACACGTACAAAATAATAAACGATGTCGCCGAGCTGAACCGGAGGCTGGGTCTCAATCTCGGTCTTGCTGAAATTTTTCATCAGTACAGCCTTAGTAAAAATAAAGGTGGGTTTTGCTGGTACCTGAAAGTAAAGAAGGGCCGAGCAAAACTCATTGAGGGCAACCCGGACAAAGAGACCAACGATGATGACTTCTTGTGGGTGTCCGGTAATTACGAGGACACCGAGGCGCCCATACCGGGCTGGTACATTAGGAAGAATTTTGGCAGTGCTGGTGAGTAGCTCGGCTAACCGCCCTATCTTCTCTTTGCATTAGTTTCTCTCTTTGCCGGTCTAACACTTGCTTCTTTTTGCAGATTACAAGCACTTAGCAGAGGACTACTACCGGGCTAACCAAGAGGCTATCAGAGTCTTACTGCGTCATCCAGCCGAGGAAAGGGAGTCTTCAAAACTGCTCGGCTTTGAACCGACCTACCACTACCAAGCACCGCGCAAAAGCCGGGTCACCGACTTTCTTCGTGCGCCTTCTCCTGAACCTGACCCAAGTCTTCCGCCGATCAGACTAGTTCCCCTCACCGCCGAGCAAGAAATGGCAAAAATCCAGGCTATCAAATCAATGATCACCGGTGAGGAAACCGAGTCGCAACCACTGGAGGCAACTGGGGGAACATCCTCCACCCCAGCCGGGCAAACGAAAGGCGCAGTGCTGGCTCTAGCCAGCGAACAACCCACTGGCCGGTCGAGGAAAAGACCGAGGAAAGACCAAACCGGGCAACACCTCGTTGATGAGGATTCCACTGAACATGCCTCAACCGAGCTTGGGGACCAGACCGAACAACAACAAATCAGCGGGCCATCCAAATGCCCAAGTGCCCCCCTGGTCTGGTCGCCTGAATTCAAGTACAAAGGCTGGGCTGTCTCTGAGGCCAATTCAGTGTACGCGGACAAGGATTACTCCCTCGGTTTCAACATGACCAAGGGGCTGATCCTTCCCGCCGACATGAAGAAGCACGACGAGCTGTCCGACCTGAAGGTGCTTCGTTCGGCGGCAAAATCGATCGTTTTGGTAAGCTTTGCACTCTTTTTTCTTAAGTTATTGACTGGTTTTTGCTCGATTTTCTGCATTCTTATAATCTTTCATTCGTTTTCAGGCCGCACAAAAGAACTATTTAGCCCACGACTGGATGATCAAAGTGCGGCAGAGCTTGCGGGATGCCATCGCCGAGAATAAGGCCCAAAAGGCCGAGATAGCGAAGCTTAAGGCCGCGCAGGAAGCAGTTGTGGCCAAGCGAGACATCCTGAGCCAGAAAGTCGACCGAGCTGAAGCGGACAAACAGCGAGCCGTGAAGTCGACGAAGGCCCGGTACCTCGCCGAGCTGAGGAAACTGTGCGATGCCCACAAAGCAGAAAAGGACAAGGCTGTTGATGACGCCGAGGACCGGGGATACGCGCAGGGCGAGAAGACTTATGAGCGGCAGGTCCAAGCGACCAAGGACATCTTTTTCCAGTGCGGTTGGAAAGCAGCCGTGGAAAAAGTTGGCCTTGGTCAAGACGCTGATATGTTCTTGAATCCCCCTGCAGCCTATATCCCGGTCTACATGCAAGCCTACGCGAGTGCCGCGCAAAAAAGGCTCATTGAAGAGGCCAAAAAGGCAGCCGAAGAGGAAGCGGCGACCGAACAACCCGCCGAGCAGACTTCTCCCAACGCTACTCAAAGTGCCGAGGAAGTGGAGGCCGAGCAAGAGATAGTTTTGGAAAGCGCTGGAGATGGAGCCGAGGAGGGCACGACCGAGCAGACTACCCAGACTGCTGAACAAACCGTTGATATTGACTTGGAGTTGGACTGAAATGCCCCCTTCTATTTCCCTTGCTTTGTTTTTTTTTTTTTTTTTTTTTTTTTTGAATGTAGCCGGGCTAGGCCCCCCCACTTGTAATGCATTTCCTCAATAAATGAAATTTGACTTTTTGCTCGTTTATCTCCCATTTTTGTTCGGTTTGTATGTGTAAAATTTCTTCATTCGATCTGTAATGCATCACAACTAGTACGTCGGCTATGCCGCGCGATATGCCTAGCTTATCAGGAATTCTTCAACTTAAAGGTGTGTAAATCTCAACTAGCAGCTCTGCTCTTTGATCTTTCGGATGAACCCAGACATTTCCATTCGGCCGAGCAAAGTCAGCTCGGCCTTAAATTGGGCAAAGCACGAACCTTTAGAGTAAAGTGAGCATAAATCAGCTCGGTTTTTGTAGTTTTGTAAACGCCCAAACATTTCATTCTGGCCGAGCAAAAATAACCTTGGCTGCTCTGGCTTCGACATCACTTCAAGTCTCGTATTTGGTGGGCAAGAACCAGCTCGGCCCTAAAGGAAGTTGGACAAATCACCAACATTTCATTTTGGTCGAGCAAAACCAACTCAGCTTGCATATTGGGCAAAACACCAATATTTTACCATGGCCGAGCAAAATTAGCTCGGCCTTGTGTTGGACAAAACGCCAACATTCTTTTTGGCCGAGCAAAGTCAGCTGGCTCTTAAAGGTTGGACAAGACACCAACATATCGTTTGGCTGAGCAAAGTCAGCTCGGCTCTTATCAGTTGGACAAAACACCAACACATCGTTTGGTCGAGCAAAGTCAGTTCGGCCTGTGGATTGGTCAAAACACCAATATTTCATTAGGGTTGTTCATGACGCCAACTGTTTGCGCGATCTGCTTCTATACCGGCGAGAGAAAATCAGTCCGGTTCCATTCAGGTCGGTCTCTTTGCCCCTGGCATCCATAGTGGCCTTGTATCCTTGCGGTGTCATTGTACAGAAAGATGCAACAAAAAGCAACAAGAAGGCTATTTTTCATTACAAAAAGCAGTGCTATACATACATTAAATGCCAAAAAGGCTAGCAGGCTAGAAAGCTAAGCAATACAAGCAATTACATCTTAAAAGTAAAAGATCTTAAGGTTGGCTGCGTTCCACGGTCTGGGGACAGCTTTGCCATCTAAATCTTCCAGATGGTATGCCCCTTTGCCAGCGAGACCAGTCACCTTGTATGGTCCTTCCCAATTTGCACCGAGCTTTCCTTCGCCTGGGACCACCGTGTTGCCCAACACTTTTCTTAAGACCCAGTCCCCGATCTTGAACAGCCTGGGGTGCACAGCCTTGTTGTATTTTTTGGAGAGTTCTTGCTGGTAAGCCGCTACGTGGATTAGTGCCCGCTCCCTTCTCTCCTCGGCGAGGTCTAGCTCCAATGCTACTGCTTCATTGTTCAAATCTGATTGGAAGCTTTCAGACCGGATGGTTGGCATGCCAATTTCCAACGGGATAACGGTTTCCATGTCATAGGCCAAGGCAAACGGAGTCTCTCCGGTCGACCGCCTTGGCGTAGTGCGGTATGCCCAGAGTACATGAGGGAGTTCTTCAGCCCACTTTCCCCTGGCCTTCTCAAGCCGCTTCTTCAGCCCGTCTAGGATGGTCTTGTTCGAGGCCTCTGCTTGACCATTTGACTGAGGATAGGCCGGCGTTGAATTGTAGAATTCGATCTTCAGCTCTTCGCAAAATCTGCGAAAGAGTTTCCCATCGAATTGAGTGCCGTTATCCGAGATGAGGGCCTTTGGTATGCCGAAGCGAGTGATGACATTTTTCCAGACAAACTTCTTCACATCCTTTTCTTTTATGGTCGCCAGCGGCTCAGCCTCAACCCACTTGGTGAAGTAGTCAGTGGTAGCGATGAAGAATTTGCGATTGCCCGGTGCTGCTGGGAGTGGCCCAACAATATCCAACCCCCAAAGCGCGAACGGCCAAGGACTTGTAAGGGGGAGCAATTCTCTAGCTGGCTGGTGGATCTGGTGAGCGAACTTTTGACACTTTTCGCACCTGCGAACGTATTTCTGCACGTCCGCCTGCATGCATGGCCACCAATATCCTTGGGAAATTGCTCGGTAAGCCAAAGATCTGCCCCCAGTATGGCTGCTGCAGATGCCTTCATGGATTTCATAGAGAAAAGCTTCTACCTTAGCGGGGTGAACACACTTCAGATATGGCCCGGTAAAAGACTTCTTATACAAAGCTCCGGACGGAGAGAGCCAAAATCGCTCTGACTTGGCTCGGATCTTGTTGGCCGCCTTCTTTTCTTCCGGTTTAACTCTATCTTTTAAGAAGGCGATGATGGGATCCATCCAGGAAGGACCCAAGTTGGTGCAGAGTACCTCGGTCACTTCTGGTTCCTCAATACTTGGCCGAGGTAAGAATTCGATCATCAAGGGGTTGGGAAAAGCTGTCTGAGTAGAAGCGAGTTCGGCCAATTCATCAGCTGTGTTGTTCTCTTCGCGGTTGATCTGTTCCATTCTTATGACATCGAACTTCTTGATCTCTGCGCGCACCAGGGCCTGATACTTGGCCATTCTCTCATCCCTTGCTTCATACTCCCCTGAGACCTGATTGACCTCCAGCTTGGAATCGCTGAATACCATAAGGGCTGATGCTTTTATTCTCAATGCGCTTCTTAGCCTGGCAAGGAGGGCTTCATACTCCGCCTCGTTGTTGGATGCAGGGAAGCCGAGCGTAATTGCCTGCTCGATAATCAGCCCGTCCGGAGAAGTTAATACGATACCCAGCCCGGCCCCATGCCTGTTGGATGCCCCATCGATGAAGAGCTTCCACATCTCGCCAATGAACAGCTTCCAGCAATCAGAAGGGTTCTGGGAGCCTCTAAATTCCAAGTCCCTGTTCGGCTCATTCTGGTCTCTTTCCCTGTCTTGGTTGAGTTCGCCTTCCAACGAGTTATCCTGCTTTGCTGGTTCGGTCTTCTTTTGCCCTTCTTTCACTTGCGAGCCAACACTTGTCTCCATCGCCTGATCCATGGGCTGTGCTAAATCCGCACCAGCCAAATCAACCGGGTAAACTGGATGCGTTCCAGGGGCAAATTCCGCCACGAAGTCGGCAAGAGCTTGGGCCTTGATTGCGGTGCGCGGGCGGAACTTGATATCGTACTGCCCCAATTCCACGGCCCATTTCAAAATTCTCCCGATGAAGTCTGCCTTTTCAAAAAGCACCTTTAGTGAAAACTCGGTTAGCACAACTATCGTATGGGCATGAAAATAGTGTGTCAGCTTTCTTGACGCCATCATTAGGGCCAGCGCCAATTTCTCCAGCGGAAGATATCTCGTTTCGGCCGGGAGCAGAGTCTTGCTTACATAGAAAATGGGCAAGTGCTGGATCCCTTCGTCGCGGACTAGGACGGCGCTCACCGCGTGTTGAGAGACTGCTAAGTAGAGGTACAACTCTTCGCCCGGCTGAGGTGTGACTAAGATAGGGGCTGAGGAGAGGTACACTTTCAAGTCTGCCAGTGCACTGTCACATTCGTCATCCCAGAAGAACTTGGTCTTCAAAGTTTTGAAGAAGGGCCTGCAACGATCTGAAGACCGGCTGATAAATCTGTTTAGCGCGGCTGCCATCCCTACAAGATATTGCACGTCCTTCGTGAAGTTTGGGCACTCCAGGTCTTGTATAGCCTTGATCTGTGATGGGTCGGCTTCAATCCCTCGGTTTGTGACCAGAAAACCCAGAAACTTCCCGGTGCCGACTCCAAAGGCGCATTTGGAGGCATTTAGACGAAGCTTGTGGCGTTTGAGTATAGCAAACATCTTTGCTAGGTCGGCGAGGTGTTGAGACTTCTCCTTACTTTTCACTACCATGTCGTCGATGTAGGCCTCCATGGTGCGACCTAGCAGTGGAGCAAACATCTTTGACACCATCCGTTGAAAGGTTGCTCCGACGTTTTTCAGTCCGAACGGCATGACTTTATAGCAATACAAGCCTTTGGGAGTAGTGAACGATGTGATCTCTCGGTCCGGTTTGTACATGGCTATCTGGTGGTAGCCGCGATACGCGTCCAGGAAGCTAAACCTCTGATGGCCAGCGGTCAAGTCCACCAGCTGGTCAATTCGAGGGAGGGGAAAGCTATCCTTTGGGCAAGCACGGTTGACTATCTTGTAGTCAACACAGACTCGCCACTTACCATTCTTCTTCGGAACCACCACCGTGTTGGATATCCACCGAGGGTATTGCACATCTTCTATGGCCCCAGCTTCCAACAAGTTCTTCACTTCTTCGGCCACTACCTCGGCATGGTGCAAGGCTGAGCGGCGTGTCCTTTGGATGACTGGCCGCGCATTGGGGAAGACATTCAACTGATGGCAAATAAAGCTCGGGTCGACGCCAGGCATATCGTAAGGCGTTTACGCAAAAGCCTCCAAATTGGAAGTCAAGAAATTGACATAATCTAACCGCTCGGTGCTAGACAAAGATGATCCCAAGAGGAAGAACTTAGTTGGGTCGTTCTCGTCGATGCGCACTTCTACCAAATCCTCGACCGACTTTTCCTCGGCCTTTCTACCTACGTCTTCAAGGACCTCCTTTCCCTCGGGTCCCTCAATCATTTGGACGAACCCCTTGGCTGCTCGGCTGCCATTTACTGCAACGAAGCATTGTTTCGCCATCACCTGGTCTCCCTAAACCTCTTCTATTTGTCCGGTTGGTGTCGGAAAGCGCAAAACCTAATGGTAAGTCGACGCTACTGCTTGCATGGCATGCAACCAGCCCCTGCCCAAAATTAAGTTGTAGGTGGATGGGACCTTGAGCATCTAGAATTCCACTTGCTTCACGACTGAACCCGCTTTGACCGGGAATATGATCTTCCCCACCGGCCACTCTGGCTGTGAATTGAATCCAACCAAAAGAGACGTCGCTAGGGCCAAGTCCTTGTCCTCCAGTTTCATCTGCTTGAAGGCGTCATAATACATAATTTCGACCGAACTCCCCTGGTCGATCAAGATTCTCTTGATGTCAAAGTCTTTGACGCGAAGAGTTACCACTAGGGCATCATTGTGGGGCATTTGGATCCTTTCCAAATCCTTGCTTGAAAAGGTAAGGACGTCTTTCTCCTCGGTCTTCCCCTTCTTCACAGCGGGCTGAACGGATAGCACTTCCCTCATGTGCTCGGCCATCTTGATCATCCCTCTCAGCTCGCAGACCCTGGCCGGTTCAATGATGCCATGGATGACGTTGATTACACCATGCGGCGCTGCGTCCAGGGCGGCTAGACCGTTTGGTTCGGTCTGTCCCGATGGTGCGGCCTTCATACCCCCATCTATGTATTGGTCAAGATGCCCGGCCGCCACTAATTCCTCCAAGTGTTGTTTGAGCGACAAGCAGTCCTCTGTTTGGTGCCCCTGTTCCTCATGGAAGGTGCAGCGATATTTTGAATTGAAGCCTCTCTGTGCGCTCCCCAATTTGGCCGGCCAGCGAACAAAAGGCTCGCCTCGGATCTCGCTCAAAATACGGTAGATAGGGATTTTAAAGACCGTGGTGATTCCAGTTCGCGCCTTCAATTTTCTCTTGGCATCTTCCGCTGCGTCACGGGGAGCATCAGCTCGGTCGTTTCTGCGACCTTTGTTTCTGTCGTTGCGGTTTATTCCACGACGTTGATCTTTTGATCGGTCATTTGGGCGGTTATCCTTCTGCCCGACCGAGTACCGAGTGAACTTTCCCTGCCACCTTTCTGTCCGTCGCGATCGGATTAGCCTTCTTGGTTGCAGAGGCGGCATCCTCCTCCACACGGATGTGCTCATTGATCCGCTGCATCAAGGACTCCATAGTGGTAGGCTGGTGCATTGTGAGCGAATCTCGCAGCCTATGTCCGACTGGGAGACCCCGCTTGTACTGAGTGATCGCCAGATTGGTAGGGTAGTCGAGGATCTCGTTGTAAGTTTCCCAGTACCTCGCATTGTATGCCTTCAACGAACCTCCAGATTCCATCTTGACGCCTAGGAGATGGTCGACCTCCTTCGGTGTTCGAGTGTTGGTTTTGAATCTGGTGACGAAGGCTTCCGCTAGTTGCTGCCACCCCTCGATACTCCCATCCGGGAGCCTTTCAAACCACTTCAAGCCCAGCTCTTCCAAGTTCGCTGGGAATATGAGGCACATTAGGGCATCATTGCGCCGGTGGCCAGCCATTACTTGCCGGTAATGACTCACATGCATGTACGGATCCGTCCTGCCGTCGTACAAAGTGAACTTTGGCTGATGGAATCCGACGGGGAGTGGCGTACTCTCGATCTCTGGAGACAGCGGCGTGGCTGTTAGTCTCGCCAGCTCTTTGTCCACTAGCGCAGGGGCCATCACCCTGGGCGCCGGCATTACCACTTCTTCGCTACAACGAACTAGAGCGCTCAACCTCTGCAACGCCGGCACTCTCTGAGCCTCCCGACGGCGCGCCCTCTCCTCCAACACATCCCTAAGGTCTCTGGAACGGGCGGAGACAGAGTATCGCGACGTCGACGACGGGCGGGAGGGACGGTAAGTGCTGTCGCGAGTGAGGGATCTGCCCTCTCTTGGGTCGGAATCGCCAACCCCACAGTTCCTGGTGATGGAGAGAGAATGAGTCCTCTCCTGGCGGCGACTGCTAGAATGAGGGGACGGGGTGCGCTCACTGAGGTTGCCCTCTCCAACAACACCCTTTCCTTTAATCTGGCGCTTCAGCATCTCCATCTCCGCCGCCATCTTGCAAATGAGGGCGTCTTGGTCTTTGAGTTTGTGCTCCAGGCGCTGCGCACGGGACTCCCTCCGCCGCCGACGGCCCTCTGGACTCTTCGAACGATCAGAACTCCTCCCGCGTTTGTCTCGCGCACCTCGTGAAGAAGTTTCTAGGCCCGCCACGGCCGGAACATTCGGGGGGCCATCTCTCCTTCGGACATACTCCGGAGTGACACCATCGACGACGGACAGTGGAATTTCGTCGTTGTTGGCCATGGGAATGGTCAAAGAGGCTTGAAGAACAAGGGGTGAATATCAAGGGATTCCCACAGACGGCGCCAATTGTACGAGGGCGAAATATCCCCTGCTCCCCGTACTCCTTGGACGTCAAGCTTCTCGTGATGGCGACTAACCTGGCAACACAGAAACGGTGAGCTGCCCGGCGGCGATGTGCCGGATAGACCCTCCGACGATCAAGTCAGATCAATTCAGGAAGGAGAAGGCTGTTCTAGAGAGAGAGAGAGTAAGAGTTGTTCCGATCACATACCTCTAACGTTCCCCTTCTCTTCCTTTTTCTAGGCTGGCCATGCAGCCTCAGGGATTGTGTGCACACAACTTCTGCTGTCCTTCCTTGGACAGGTGGCAGTGCTCGCCTCTCATTGCTTTACGCGTGTAAAGGTTTGCAGAATTTCCAAACGGTATTGACACGTACCTGGAGCAGATTTCCTCTCTATCACGCCATTGACCCAGGTGGCACCCTTAACCGAAGTACCACGACCGGCCTATCCTTCGTGGAGAATTGCCACCACAAGCACACAACTGGGCTATGTATCGCAGACCAGTCCCTTGGCAGAGGGGCCAAAGTGTGATGCTCATGGCCGGGCTACTGATGACCGGTCACTCCTGGCTGACCGGCCATGAAGCCCGCCGGCCTTTTCCCGCTCTTACTCCATTCTAGGTTGCGTGAAGTCTGGCCATCTCGGCTATCGGGTCGGGGGCATGCTGGCCTTCGCCCGTCCTTAGTCTAGCTCGGGTTGCCCTTAGCTCGGTTGCTTCACATCATTGCGTGCCCAGCCGAATGTTCAACAGCTCCTAGCTCGGCCAGATCCTTAGCCCATATCTGATCGGCCAATTTGACTCGGTAGTGCACGCCAGGCCGGGAGGCCACGCCAATCAAGAGAACAACTCGGCACCGTGAGGTTCGTCCATCTCCGCGTTCCCGTAGCTCGGCCGTACTATTCGGTGCAAATCTCCCCTCTCACAAATGTTTAGTTGAACAGTTGAATAGGTTTGCATTGTTAAAAAGTAAATAAATAAATAAATTCGTTTGGTCTATGTTTAAAAGTAAAAATTACACAAAAAAATAAAATTTAAAAATAAAAAAGAATTGAACACAATAAATGACAGCATTGGAAAAAGGATTAAGGCCAATTTCTACCGCATGACACTTATCCTATTTGCACTCAAAATTTTCTCATTGATGTAGACACTGAGCTCAGTTATATTATACCTTAAATTAATAAAAATCCGGTCCATGTTATACGCATTTAGGCCAAGTTTGGCATCCTCAAAAAAATTCAAAAAGTCAAAAAGTCACTATCCTATTTAAGTCACATCATCTTATTTAAGTCACATCACCTTTCTAACACATCACTTCAAACCTAACCCAAATCCAACCCATATTTCATAAAAAGTCAAAAAGTACACTTATTTAGTCTTCCCAAACTTGGCCTTACTTAAAGACTTTTATATTGGCACATTTACACACAATTTTTTTGTGAACTTATATTTCATTAAATTTTAAATAATTTTTTTTTATTTTTTCAAATTTTATTAATTTTTAATAGATAAAATTACCTTTTAACAACAATTATTCATTATTTATAATTGTTCATAAAAAGTATGGTAATGTAACATTTATTTTGATTTTCAAAACTTTAAATTATCATATTTTTTACAATATGTGTTTATTTATTTATTTTTTTTATAAAATTTATATTTCTAGAATCAAAATAATGAAATCTATCAAATAAGATTAATATTCAATACAAAATTATATAAAAATAAAAATAGATTTTTTATTATAAAATTATAATTTAAACCATTTTTAATAATAAGTTTTCTTCACTTCCTTAACTAACAATATTTTTTTAGTTTAATTTTTTCAAATTTAAAATTGAGAATATTCTCAATTTAAAACTGGAAAAACTGGCTCAGTTTTAAAACTGTACGGAAATTTAGAAATTTCTTAAAAACTGGGAATATTCTCAGTTAATACTAGAAAAAAATTGAGAAATTTCTCAATTTTACTGGATAGTCTCGTAAATTGAGAAATTATAGTCTCGTAAATTGAGAAATTTTAGTTTTGTATAGCTAAAAAGATAATATTTTATTTTTATAAAGTTTTATATTCAATATTAGTTTTGTTTGATAGATCTTATTGTGGAGAGTCCAAAAATATAAATTTTATTAAAAATAAATGTGCATAATAAAAGTTATGAAGTTTTTAAGTTTTGAAATGACGAAAAAAAAAAAAAATGTCAAAAAGAAAATATCTAGTGCTTTTGAGGCATGGTTAGATGATTATCAAAAGATTTGTGATTAGAGTGTGACGTATAATTTTGTACTAGGGTATGGGACATAATGCTTGTTAATTAGTGAGTAATATTGTCATGTGGCGTTCTTATAAAACCTTGACGCTCAATAAATTGATGCTTCTCAATTCATTCCACCTTTTAATAAGAGTAAAATAGTTATATATACATAAATAATTTAAAAACAGGACTTTATGGGTTTAAAAAAAAAAAAAGAAAGGACGTAATGGAACACCAACCTTTATTAGAAAATCTTTTTTTAAGTGTTTGTATTTCAATTAGTTCATAGATATTCTTGTATTCTAGTAAGTTTTATTATTTAGACATTTGATCTATCAAATCTTAATTCTCATATTTAAAGTATTTTATGCATAATTTTATTCTTACAAATATTTTTTGAACGGCTAACAATTTGGTGATGTGAACATTCATATTTTACAATGTGAATATTCACATTGACGATGTGAACATTCACATCACGGCTCACACTGTTAATATGAATATTATTATTATGGGTATTTTGATGATTATGTCACCCATATAATTTATTAGAATATAAGAAAATAATGTAAATTAACGAAACATAAGTAGCTGAAAAGAGATTTATGAAAAAATTTCCCATTAATTAAATGTTTTGCCTCTAATTTTTTAGAATTTTCCCCTGTTAATAAAACTTCATTTACTTTTCTTTTCTTCCTTTAATCGTTCCCAAACAAGAGGAAATAATATCAGTTTCACTCTGGTTGTAAGTTTTTTATTTTTCGTATTTTCTTATTTTTAGTATTTTTTTTTTCATATATTAGTCAATTTTTATTTTTATTTTTTAGACATACATAATATAAATGTACTTAAAAATTAAAACAATAATGTTAGGTTTCATAAAAGAAATATAATGAAAAGTTTCATGAAGATTTTTCATCTTTAGATTAGCTTGTGATATTTTATTATATATTTTATTATCCAAAGGTGAAGAATTTTCCTAAAACTTTTCAGGATATTTCTTTCATGAAACCTAACATTACACAAAGTAAAATATTTGCAAAAAAATCTAAAAATAATTCAATAAATACAAAAAATTATATATGAAAATGTTTTTTTTTTTTTTGGTATTTAATGAATTTTTTAAAGAATTTTCACAAATTTTGTATATTTTAAGTATATCTAGATAAGTGGATTAAAAAAGTAAAAAATTAATAAAAATATTTAATTTTTTTTTAAAATTCACTAAAAATCGAAAAACACTAATTAAAAACTCCAAAATCAAACTGATAGAGTATTAATTGATGGGAGAAATTAAAAATCTAATTGAAATAAGTGAATGAGAGCTTTGAATGAAGAATTATTTGTAATTTGCCAACTGCTTTGATGGGTCTTAAATGGTTTTGTGAAAGTGACAAATATTGGTAACGTTCATTGGAAACTTTGGAATGTTACTTGAAAGCTATCGAAGTGATCTAGGTGAACAACTTGTCATTTGGATGCTTTTGTAGCCAATCAAAGGAAGTGATTTGTTGACGTATCTTTATTCCTTTCCTGACACCCCCGGAAACTTGGAATCAGTCTTTGGGCCCAATAAAGGAGTTCAGATCCTGTCTCCTTGAGGATCCTCTTTCATTTTCTCTTGCAACGGGTTAGAGCAGCCGTTGTAGATTCAACGGTTAAAAAAAAAAAAAAAATGAAAAAATTGAAATTCAATAAATTTCACGCCCTCTGCTCTACCTACATAGGTGAGACATTCACTCACTCTCACTCAGCCTCACTCTTCTCCACCAAATCCACTCTCATCGGCGACCATTCCCGATGGCGACATACTCACGACGGCAACCCACGCCTAAACCCAACCCACCACTCCAGCCCTAATATTCTATGCTTCGTGAACCATAGCTTGGACGTGACCACCGTCCGTTGGAGCGAAGAAATTTGTGGATAAGAATGTGGGTTCTCAGGCCAAAGTTGAACTAAGTTTGTCTTCGAAACGATGAAGTTAAAAAGTTAGGGTTGTGATTGAGATTGAGAAAATAGATTTAAAATTTCAAAATTAGGGCTTTGATTTAGGATTCCAACAGGAAAAAATTAGGGCTTTCATTTGGGTGTTATCTTCTTCCGTTTCTTCTTTTTTCTATCTCTCTCTTACATGGTTTAATACTTCTTCAGGTTTGTTTTGTTTATTCTATTTTGTGGGTGTGTTTTTGTGTGTTTTCAGGGTCATTCCATGTTTGATAAATCAAAATCCATAAACCTATGTAATTAGTTTGGATGAGCTGGCGAGACAAATTGCTACTCCCTAATTTCTTACTTTTATAATTTTCTTTCTTAAATTTAAAAAGTAAAATAAAAATACATTTGTTGCTCCTTCTTTGTTGTTCTTCTCCTTCGTGCAAAATTTGGATAGATATATACATATTTATGTACTTTCCATGATCATTTCCTTTATATTTATTTTATTGAACTAGCTACTGCAGATAGGATGAGATGTTGGTGAGTGCAATTTGTAGTGCTATGAACTTTTGGATTGTGATTATGAACCTGGTGTATGGAAATACAGAGAGTTTGTTTACTTCCTTTTTTCAATTTTTTTTTGTTGGTTGAACCTGGTGTATGGAAATATTGAAGGAGATGTTGAACCTGGTGTAGGTATGGAAAAATAAGGAGATGTAAGACCAATATTTTTAGGTACACTATATTAAATTTATTAGCCTACTATCTCCACAGTATTTCCTTCCTCATTGGGTTGAACAAATTGTAGCCCTACATTTAAAAAATCTTTTGAATTTTAGTCAATGGCATTAAATTCTGTTATGATTCAATTCTTTGCAACCTTAGCCAATTTTTATTTTTAGTCATGTAGGTACTATGATTACGTATTGTGATTATCTTAGGCAAGTTTTGGTAAAATCATATTCAACAGTGACAGTCGTATTCAACATAATGACAAAATATTAGAAATTTCATAAAATTCAAACCCCATCACCTCTTTAAAGCACTAAGTCTACCAAATCAATCTCATGCCTTAATTATAATCACTCAACTTGATTTGGATTGAGTTTACTATATGTTTGATTAGAAGTATGACAAAATAATAGTTCAATTACATCATTAAACATTGAATACAGAGAGGAAGAGAATAAAAAATTGAATATGATGAACATAGAATTGTGGAAGCACATGGGCATATATGGACATATATTCTCATGGTCCTTGCATTATATTGTCATAGTCCTGGCATTATTTTTAATATAAATTATGGACAAAGAATTTATAATACTTGTATTATATGCAGTAAGAGATTGTCATAGAATGACTTTTAGGCCAAGTTTGGCAAATTGAAAAAAAATAAAAAAAGTCAAAAAGTTACTCAAAAAGTTAAAAAGTTATCACTATTTACCAAAAGTCAAAAATTACGGCTGCACAACTCCTAATCCTAATTTTCCCCTACACACTAATTTATACAATTTTTTAATACACATTTTTCCATAAAAAGTCAAAAAGTTAACCCAAACATTCATATTTTTTTCCTCAATTTTTTAGTTCAAAAAGACAAAAAGTGCACTTATTTAGGACACCCCAAACAACCCCTATGAGACATCTTTTTGGGATGCATTGGACACTTCCATAGAGTGAAAGACACATCAAAGCAAGTATATGACAATCTTTGGAAACAAACTAAATAGTAAACAGTAAGACAAGAAAGTTTACAGCACCTATAGTTGTGAGATTGTTTGTATTGTGTATGCAGATTTAAAAATGGTTTCTTTTTCTACTAACAAAAGCAACATAAGATTAAAACTGAGACTATGCAATTATGGAAGAATAGCTGCCATATATATTATAAGAACCAATGAGAATGGAAATCAAGGGCGTTTGTTCTTTGTTCGGCCATCAAAATATGTAAGTATGTATTGGAAAATTTAATCATTTAGTAGTGAAAAATTAATTTTTGTTATTCAACTAACTGATTGTCATGCATTGTAGACTAACACTGCCCTATTAAGTTCGTGGATGAAGATGATGAAGATGTTACGTCCACAATCCGTTCCAACACTAGAGCTTGTGATGGTATAACAGTAAAAGACTTTAACAAGGTAAGGATGAGGATTAATGACATGGAAAATGAGAATGATGACTATAGTCAAAGGCTTGAAAGGCTAGAAAATAATTTGAAGGCGATGGTGTATTTTATTGTATTTTCTATCGTTTTGTACTTTATGATGTAACTTATTCATTGGTTGGCTTTGGGAAAATGTTACAAATGTTATTATGGATTTGTGAAACTGAACGGATGTATTGTTGGCATTTGTAGCATTTTGCCTTTATGTTTATGGAATGAATTTTAAATGGTTTTCATGAATTTTGGGTTTGATTGAATGGATAAAATGAGTTTACCTAATTTTAGATGGCAAAGGATGGTTTTTTTATACCTTTAGATAAGTTTGAGTTTGTGTTTTAAAGATTTCATATATTTCAATTTTTTGTGTATCTTTTGAAATGTTACCAAAACAATACACAAACTTTTTTTTTTTTTGGATTGGCGAAAGTTAGTTCACCAAAGTGAAATTTTGATCCTTGATCTGAAGGCTTGATTTTTGAAGGTTGAGCCTTACGAAAATCTTGAGTCTCTCCCTTAAAGTACTTATTGATTTACTTCAGAAAGCTCTAGTCTTCAAGGTTGAGGAGCCTCAATGCCATCTTGAGTCTCACGTATGTACCTTACAAGATTTAGTACTGTGGTTCTAAATTAATTAATTATAGGAGGAACAAGAGAAAGAAGAAGAGGAGCACTCTAACAAGAAGGAATCTGCTGTTGGTCAAGAGGTGGCTTTGAAAAAAATGGTCATTCCAATAGCAAGAGAAGCACAAGATCAAGCTAGAGAAAGAACTCTGGAAAAACAAGAGCATCTTCGCAAACTCAGTTGAGCTTTGGCTGCTTTAGCTTCTACATCTATAAGGACTAAATGTTTGAACTATGTTGAGCTCCGTATGACTGTATATTTGTGAAACTTAGCTGGTTTGCGCTTGTAGACACCCCATTTTTTTCGGCCCTTACGACTTGGATATCATCGCTTGCACACCCGATGATGAGTGTATGCTTGTCAAGTGCTCGAAGTTCTTAGCGGAATGCCACAGTTTTGAGTCTTCCAAACCATGCACCCCTGTTGCCTTGTTTTTGGACCAATTCTAGAGATCTTTAAGCCTGTAACCTCTGGTGGCTTGCCGGCCATCACTTTTGGTTGCTGACCACTGATGTGGCCTGCCGGCCACTAGTAATGGATGGCCAGCCACCAATGTGTTATGTAGATATTTTGTGCCAGCTGTGCCAACTGTTTCCACAGATGCTTGCATCTGCTCCCACATGTATGGTTGGATGTTTTTGAAGGAATTTCTTATTTCTCTGTATATAGAGGACCTTCCTTCTTGCCATGGGGTTAGAAAAATTTTGGGAGCAAAAATATCCTCTCTCTACAATTCTCTCTCTCTCTTGCAACTTGCACAGCCTTTGCCCAAACACTCTAAACCAAACCTAGAGAGCTTCTTGCTGAGGTGATTTGAGCTTGAATTTGAGCTCTTGAAGCACTTGAGAGTGTGAAATTGTTGGTTTATGACTTAAGGGTTCATTCTTCTTCACGAGGTACACATTCTCTTGCCTTTGTACCATCTTTACATCACTTGTTTTCCATCTTTTCTACTATTTTTTGGACTGTTTAAAACCTGTATTTTTTGGCTGAAACTTATGGTTTACGACCATTAAAGGTAGAGGGGTTGATAGCCCTTCTTTATACCTTGCTTCTTAGGCCTTTGCCCTTGTGTTTCCCACCTCATTGTCAATTTTTTTTGAGCTTTTAGACACTAAATTTGAGAGTTATTTCAGGGGCTAAAAACATATTTTGAAGTCCAAAAGTGGAGGGGTTAGTCTCCCTTCCTTGTGTCTTGTTCACTAGCTTGCATAGCTCTATGTTATAGCTTACTATTTTAGCCATTTTTGTCTTAATTCCAGCACTTCATTTGTATGTTTTAAGACTATTTTGGGACTATTTTCAGTTGTTTGTTGCATTTGATCCTTGTATTGCATGCATGTAGTGTAATAGTCCTCACAGGATTGGTGGTTTAGGCCTTAGCCACCATCCTATTTGAGTTGATAGCATTTATTTAGTGTTTTTCTTACTTGTTCTCACCTTTAATCACATCTGCAACCTCCCTCTTTTCTTGGCTTTTTCTTTGCTTTGAAAGTGGTTTTAAATCATTTGTTTGTTTAAGAATGAGATTGAGTTGTCATACTTAATGGTTTAATCCCTTTGGGGGTTCATTACCAATGGTATGATGTCTCTTTCATGCCCAAAGCAACTCTTGGTTTGAGCCCTCTTTCCATTAGAGGACTTAAATTCACCTTTTGAACTCAATTGATTAAAGAATGGATGGTAATTTAAAATGAAGTAATAAAATTGAGGTTAAAAAAAGTACAAAATGATAACTTGTTTGGGTTCAATCGGACATTAATTCAACCCTTGAGTCTTGAGTCATTTCATACTCATTAGTGATGAAAACGGTTCAAGATTCATTGTCAACTACTTCACTTGATCTTTCATGATAGGGAGAAGGTTTTGAGAGTCTTGTTTTGTTGCATTTATTGAACTTACACACTTGGTTCATAAGCCATCATGCAATGAAATTGTATTTATTGGTGGTTTATGAATCAAACCTACTACTCCTTTGAGCTGTTCAAATGATAAGGAGAGGTAAATTGTGTAAACAAACCATTGAGAATACACTGTCTCTACTCTATTTGCACTCTGTTGCAGCAGGGAAGTCTAGTCACCAATGACCGACTGGCCACCTTTTGTAGTTGGTAGGCCATCATCAGTGGACGGCAAGCCCTCTGTGGGCCACCAGTGCAAAATTAAGCAGTGTTCTCCTGAAGTAGAACAAAGTTGGTCTGGAGGTGGAAATCAGTGCAAGTGTTCTACTGTGCAACAGAGGCATTCAACAGCAGAAACAATGACTTTTTCGGGTGGAAACCGCATTTATGCATGAGCCCTCCATCAATTCTTGGGATCCGTGTTGTAAATATGTTAGTGTTGTGCTTAAAATAGTGGCTTTGTAATTAATTAGTTAGAATAGCTAATTCGTTTCGTGTTGTGATTATTTTAATTAACTAGAATTGTTAATTAATTAGTTCATTCGGTTTGTAATAATTAGTTAAGTAGTTTAACTAATTTAATTTGTTTTGTAATAATTAGCTTAGCTGTAATTAGTTAGCTAGTTAGCTAGTTTATTCATTCGGACCCTCTTGTGTGAGGGCGCAATGTTGTAATAATGTGTATGTCTTCCAACCCCACGTCTTTCTCCCTTTTATTTACTAACTTATGATGGTTAGTTTAGGGTATCATATTTTGTTTAGCATTCTCCACGTTTGCATCCATTTGTTTTGTATGCACCGAGACTCGGTTTATCATTCTAACTTGCATTGTTAGTTTAAAATATTCTTTGAATACGTGCTTAGGCCATATGTTATCAAATTGATTTATATGCCATATTAGTAGCCGAGCCTAGTAATTGCATATCGCATGCGTTGCATTAGTCATATCACATTGTTAGGATCATATATCTTTCTAACTTTATCATCTTTTGGCTTGGAATACTAGGTGAGCCTTTACTCGTTTTAGCATATCGCATGTGTGTGATTATTTTCATGACTAGCATGCTTGTCATGAGGCTAAATGCTTAAGTGATAAACTACTTGAATGCTTGTGGATGGAGGCTAGTTGCTTGAATTGGAATAATTTGAGTAATGTTTATATGCGATCACTTTTTCAAGTGGTACATATTCGAAACAATTTTGCAAACAAACATGAATCAAGTGTTCCAATTCTTATAAGTTAGTCTATACTTGTGTGTGCGCGCATCACATAGTAATGTTAGCCTAATAACTGGAACAAGAGCATATAATGTAGATAAGAATCACATCATGATTAGTAAAGGCTGATCTTTGATCGGGCGAGCGAGGGTGCTCAATTCATGACCTTCCCCTCTTGTACCTAAGTTCCTGACCCGAGATAATCTTTGTGATGATGGACACGTGGCCTTTGGCACGAGTCATGGGTTTCCTAGATTTCCCAAAAATATTTAGGTGGCGACTCTGTATCTGGCAAAGTAGTCCATTTTTGGTAATTTGATTCAAAATCAATTTTTCAAAAGATTTGCCAGATTAAGACTCTTTGGTGTTTATCTATTTCACATTGTACTTGTGAGATCAGATTCAGAACCGCGGGAGTCTAATACTGTAGGGCTTATTCATCTTCTGAGAGGGGGCACGAAAAGTTGAGCTACAGTTTCTGGCGACTCTACTGGAGAAATTAGAGAACTTGACTCAAACTTCATGATGTGAAATTTTATCTATACTTATATGTTCTTTGCATTTGCATTTGCATTGGCGTGCTTAGGTCACTGTGTTTGCCATTTGCTATTCCTGGACGACTTGCTGGAGGCTTGCCCAAAAGCTTGCTAAAAGGCTAACCAGTCGTGGGCTCTGCCATGATGAAAACACAACCCTTGGATCTGGACTACCATTGTACCGTTTGATCATTCTTTCACTTCACGGTGTTATGTGTGAGAGGTATATTAGGTAGTCATGTTGAGGTATCCTTTTGACCATTCGGCCTAGTTGCATATCGAAAAGCCATAGAGACTGTTCCAAACTAGGACATGATGCTTACTCGAATATAGGATTGCGTGAAACCACTTTGTTTGAGTAGTGAACCCTAGTTCCTGATGAAACTAGAACAGGGTAACCCTACCCCCTCATAGGGGTGTTTTGGCTCTCTTTAACTAGTATGTGCTTTACAGTGAAACTGTACAAGAATGTGCATAGTAGTTACAAAGTTGGTATCTATTTTGGGGCAGAATGCAACGGGGAGTACATTCATTTAGCTGTGACCATATCTATTCTAGTGAAATTGGGCTGAGGTGCTGTCTGTTTTCTCTTTTGCAAGGTAGGCCTGGAACCATAGCTTCAGAAGGCTCTAATATTCCCTAAGTACTCTGGACTCGTGTCGATAGACTTTGTTAGGTCGAAAATTTAGTTTGGAGGCAGGCAGTGTTTGCTTCACTTTCGTCGGTGGCGAGATGAATGAGGGCCAGACAGGGTTCACCAGTTCCACTATTCCGATATTCACCAGTTAGATTACCTTTGTTCAGTTCATCCCGGGCATCTGCCCCTATCATGGCTCAACCTCCGACAAATTTGAAGGAATTATTACTCTATCTGCAGCAAACAGTTGACTCTCTCCAGCATAACGCGACTTATCAGGCCGAGGTTACGACCCGTCAGGGCAAGGTTATAACTAGCCTACAGCAACAGCAACCGCAACCGCAACTGCAGCCAGCAACAGCCTCTGCATCACATGTACCCACCGCAGCTGTCCCTGTGCCCGATACCACAGCTAATGCTACCACTGCTCAAGATCTACAAACCGAGGGTGTTCCGGTTTTCCCAGTCCAAGCAGAACCCATCCCAACACAAACTTCCAGAGCCCCGGTGTATCAAATAGAGGCACCGTTTGAATTCGAGGTTAATCCAACCGTCCTCAAAGTCAACAAGCTAGAAAAGCTGTTCAAAAAGGCACAGGGGGTCAACTCTATTCCAGACATAGATGATGGGTACACTAAGTAGGCAGTTACCTTACTGGAGCAATTCAAGATGCTGTATACTGACTGCTTTGATGGCTCTGGAGATCCAATGGTGCATTTACGTCTGTTTTCTGATATCCTACGACCAATGGGTTTGACCGGAGTATAGAAGTTGTCACTATTCAGTCGAACCATGTTTGGAATAGCTGCCATCTGGTATGCTAAATTGGAGGACTCTGTGAAACAGAGCTGATAGGAGTTGGTCGAATCCTTCGTTGCCCAATATTCCTACAACATGCAGATCGAGGTCACAACTCGTGATCTTGAGGCAACACGTCAAGAACTGAATGAGGGCTTTTCAAAGTTTGTTATTCGATGGAGGGCAAAGGCGGCTATGATGACAAGCAAGCCTCCAAAGAAAGAGCAAGTTCGTATAATTGTTAGAAATCTGCACGAAAGGCTATTGCAGAAAATGATAGTCCTCCATTATTCAACTTTAAAGACCTCCATGCAATTAGGGTTCAAATCAAGGATGCCATCAAGCAAGGGATCATTGTGGAAGGTAATGAACCTATGAGGAGGAATGTTGTTCGCAGCTCCAATGGTAGCACAGCTATGAAATGCTCAGAAGTAAACACTGTCACCACTTCCATCAATAGCCAAAAACCCACCACTTCAACTCGCCCCCAAGCTCGAAATTTCCATTCTCTTTACATAAGTCTCTCTCAAGCCTTGAAAATGTTGCTAGAAAAAGAGTACCTAGAGCTCCTAGAACCCCGACCCCTCCCAAATCTTCTTTCACCAAGACATAACCCCGCTAAATACTGTGACTATCATCAACAGCATGGTCATGGTACAAACCGTTGCATCCGCCTCCGTCATAAGATTCAGGATCTTATTGACGAAGAGATCATAGCTCTACCAAAAGGACCTCAGGCCACCCTAACCCATTACCTCCACATCTCAACTTAATCCATACACTGCCATCCACCTACAACCCTAGCATATATATCACCCCAACCTATTTACCCAAGCCTGAGGTGTTCATTCCAGAAAGCACGAACTTGTGTATGATGAATGCACTTGAACCCCAATCATCTCAAACTCATGAACCTATGACTTCTGAGCTAATAAGCATGATTGAAGATTTGCAGAGACCAGTGGCAGATTTAGCCTTTGGGATTTTGGCTCCATCATCGACCACATCACATGCCAGAAATTTCATGCCAAAAGGCTTCCCAATCTTGGGGCAAGCTGCAATTGAAAAGGGCCAATCCGAAGCTGTTTCAAGTCTGGGTGATGACAAGTCAACAACAATTGGGCCTCGCTTCAATATAGTCACCCAATCCCTTGGCAAAGCTGAAGCAAGACGTAAGAATAAGGCCGGGGCAAGTATTCATCCTTATGAACAGCTTCAGTGGGCTATTGAGGCGTTAAAGGGTAAAGGGCTGAATAAACAGCAAGTGCTTGTAGTTGTTGCAAAAACTGTAGATGACACTTTTGTCACTCAGGTTGGGAGCATTTCGAATCAAAGGGCAAGCCAGGAAAAAGGATGACATACCAGAAACACCCATTTCAGCTCTAATCCTACACCCGTAAGAGATTATCAAACCCAGTCAACACCTGTCAACCCCTCTGTCAACCCTGTCAGGACTGGTAACTGTACCTTCAATCCCCTTTATATGACCTTATCCAAAGCTCTCCAAATCCTCATAAGACAAGGTCATCTCAAACCCCTTGACCCTCAGTCATCCACCACATTTGGAGTAACACAACTTCATGTATAACTCCAAATTCATGCATAACTCAAATTGGTATCCATTTCAATATATAACAGCAATTCCATCTTCTTGTCAATGACCTAAATAAGATTTAAGGAAACAAATAAAGACTAACATCATAGTAAGGTTTGTGGAGCCAAAAATTGCTCAACAAAATCACATTATACACAGAATCTAAACATACAAAGTACATCTAATATCACTTGGCACAAGTGCATCCAGTGATCTTTCTTTGCATAAACAAATCTACAATCAATTTTTTACAGCATTTGTAGCCTCATCTTAGGCCTCAAACAGATCTTTTGACTTCAATCTACTCCTTGATTCTTGGAGGCTAGCACTCATATAATAAAATAAGAACTTAAGCAACATAGTAACACGAGATAAAAAGTTGTTTCAACACTTAAGCAACAATAAAAAATTGTTTCAGCAGCAGCACTTAAGCAAAAAACAATTTTAGCAGGAGCACTTTAGCAGTATTTTCAGCAACAGAAGGGTAGCAGCACTTAAGCAAAAAATGGACAGCAACACATGGACAACAGTAATACATTAGTTTCTTCAATTTCAGCAGCAACACATGGACATCAACACTCATGGACAGCAGCAGCACATGGACAGCAACACACATGAAATTTATCAGCAACACATGTTTCAGTAATACATGGATAGGTGTTGTGTTTTGTTAATGTTTATGTGCTGCTATTGTAGAAATTTGCAGTGCGTTCCACCTGTTTGTGCTGGTCGATAGCCTAAGACAAAAAAAACAAAAAAAACAAAAAAAAAAAAAAACAAACCACAATAGCAAAGGGACAAACAATGTACAAAAAATGTAATATCAATTGCCAAAGTTATTGAAATAACCTGACTACACATTGGACTATTTAATTGTTCAGAATATTGAAATCCAATGTCATATCCAGATAAACCTTCGCCTACTGAATAGAATGTTGGTTGACCATAATACGCTGAGGCATTGAATTTGGCACACAATTTGGCACTACACACATATTTTGCAAATCGTTTGCCTACAACAAGGACATTATTATAGTAGGGTTGACAATAAGTCATAGATTGTCATATTATACTGACAACAAAATAATAAAATCTGAAACTAACACTCAGATGACATGTGGGATACGTCAATGAAGGAGGAATTGAATTACCACCCATTGCAACAGATGGATTAAGAGGATGAAGATGAGGAACATGTTAATGAATATAGACATCTCCTCCAACAGATAATGGTGAAGGTTTAACAATTGGACCTGCAATAGATTGTGAAGAAGCTAAGGCATTAGCACGGGATTTTTTTTTTCGAGTTCGCTACAAACGCCCCTTCAAATTCACCTTTTACTCTCATTTTGCCCTTACTAGTTGCCGTCTTTTTCTTCAAGCCTTTTGGTTGCACAACATGATTGTCATCTTCGCAATCTACTTCAAAACTTTGGGTTTCATCCTTATTACGTACTTTATTTTCAACAGCAAAATCAGCACTTAGCTTCTATTCAACATTTGCACCTAATGTAATGAGTTGTGCAATTGCCAAATCATAGGTTTCTTCAGTTTCAACAACTCTACATGCTATTGCTCTAAAAGCGGTCATCAATGTCTTATACCGTGAGGCTTGTTGGAATTTTACATCAACTTGAATGTCATTCCCCGTAATATCCTTCACAGTTTCAGCTTTTGCTTGTTTGGTCCACCTCTTTGCAATGTATTGTGAAGGAACCTCTTTCATCTTCAATATGTCTCTTATAACCTTCAAAGAGTGAGAACACAAAATTCCTTTCCTTTCATACTTTGTACAACTACAACCCAAAGAGCCATCCCTCTCCATCTTCACTTTCCTTGCATGTTTCCTACCAACATCAACAACTATGAAAATTGTACTAGTCTCGCCATATTCAATTACTTCTATGTCTGATTCAATGGATTGAAAGTACTTATTTTGGAATTTCTCAAAAATCTTTTTTGTGTACACATTACCTATTTGAATTAACATTCTTATAGTCACTTTCACCTTTGGCAACCTTTGGTACAAAGCATATCCTGCTTCTAACTCTTTATATCACTTCTCATAAAGTATCCTTTCGAAATGCATGAAGAATTCATTTAAATTAAAATCAAAACGAATGTAATCCTTCAAAAAAGCATTAAAAGATTCACTAAGTTGTGTGGTACTCATTGCCGTAGCCTATGTTGATCTAACATATAGCTAGCCCCATTTTTCTTTCACCGCAAAAGTCAATTTCAACCAATTGTTATCATGCGCATCATATTTATCAAGCATTTCAGCCCACTCTAACTTCCATTGATTTTCATATTCAACGTCAAACATGAATTTATTTAATACACCCTTTACTCCCTTATCTTGGAACAAACAATTAACATGTTCTAATGCATTTTGCGTCAAATGCCAAGTACACAATTGGTGACTTGTGTCAGGCATAACAATGGGTATGGCTTTAGCCATTGCAGCATCATGATTAGTGAACAAAGTTTTTGGTGCCTTTCTTGACATAGCCTCTAGAAAAGTTTGAAACAACTATACAAACGATTCGACGGTCTCATTGTACAACAAGGCTGCACCAAATGTAACTGTTTCCCTATGATGGTTGAATCCCACAAAAGATGCAAACGGTCTATGTTCTTTGTTTAACTTGTAAGTCGTATCAAATGTGACAACATCACTAAATTGGGCATAATCCATGATCATTTGTGCATCGGCCCAAAACATATTCGTAATTTGCTCCTCATTATCTAATTGGAAAGCATAAAAAAAAATAAAAAAAGGATTCTGCAAAGATTTTTCTTTGAAGTATTGCAACACATTGCCTACTTCCCCATATGCTAAACTTTGTTATCTTTTGGATCTCAAATAATTTCTTTAATCTAATTTCATAAACCCAAAACGTTGCCTACCACCAGCTTCCCTACCCATGAGTTCAAAAGACTGGCTTAAACGAAGACCAGATTGTGCTGCCAATTCTAACTCAATTACTTAGGTAGCTGATATCGTTTTTTGTGACGGCAACATATGGGCACACTCGGGTGATACAAGATCATGGTTGTGCTTTTCTTTGAAATAAGTCACAACAAATTTCCCAATACACTTGTCTAATTTAACATAAAGTCGAGCCTCACAACCAGTCCTAGTTTCAGCTCTAGGGCTTTCTGACAATGGATCTTGTTTGTCAACCTTCCGAAATCCCTCCTTATTGCAAACCAAAAGTCTACAAATAAATTGGTTAGTAAACTTGTTCTTCCTAGAATAATCCATTCTTATGCTAAACCTCATTCTTCCTCCATATGCATTATAAAAATCATACGCACATTGTTCCAAATCAAATGCCATTCCATTTTGGCACCAAGAACAAAGACACTGTTAATGTTTATGACTCAATTTAATTATCAAGTTTAATTAATATTTATGAATCAGTTTAATTAATGTTTAAGAACAAATCAGTGTAATTAATGTTTATGAATCAATTAAACCAAGCAATGAAGGGTAGACAGGAAAACCAAACAGGAAAAATAAATGTTTATGAATATTATTCTGATGCCTCCAAATCCTTCATATGCATTATGAAGTCATTAAATCATATTATCCATATTATTTTGATGCCTCCAAATCGCAAAGAATTTAGAATAGACTGGGAACTTCATAGATAATGGGGAAAACCCACACTATTGACTTGGATTCATATTATTCAATCAAACACTTGATTTAGATCATAGACAATCATATTATTCAATCAAATCTTCCAAATATATATATAGTTGGTTCAATCTAGTATGCAGTGGACACATCAAACCCGCTCCATAACATTTCAAAGCTATTTCTCACAGATATTTCAGAGCTATTTCACAAATCAAACCCAAATATTTCTGGTAATCTTTTTTGATAATTATAATTATTTTAGAGCTCTTGATCGGTGAACAAAAAAGATTAGCAAACTGCAGAAAATAAAATGATTTTGCCACATTTAGCTTTAAAATTATCACATTTAATTTGTGGATGAAGATTACCAGAAATATTATAAAATAACTTTATAAAATTGTCACATTTGATTTGTGAATATAATATTTCTGGATGAAGATTACCAGAAATATTACCAAAAATATTATCAAATTTTATAAAATTATCACATTTTATCATATTTGATTTGTAAATTGTCCTTGGATGAAGATTACCAGAAATATTACCGAAATCTGAGAGAAAGAAGTGATCTCAACAAAGGTGGGTCGCCGGTGCAGGTGAGTTCGGTGGAGGAGAAGCAGGCTGAGTGAGAGTGCGTGTATACTTTGAACTCCTCTGTATAAGCGGTGGATTGGGTTTAGGCGTGGGTTGCCATCGGGAGTATGTCACCGTCGGGAGGGGTCACCAGTGAGGATCGGTTCGGTGAAGAAGAGTGAGGCTAAGTGAGAGTGAGTGAATGTATCACTTGTGTAGGTATAGCAGCGGGCAGGAAATTTACATTTCAATTTCATATTTTTCGTTTTTTTTTTTTAACCGTTGAATCTGCAACGGCTGATCTCAGCTGTTACAATGAGGAAATGAAGAAGGATCCTCAAGAAGAGGATCTGAACTCCCAATAAAGTACTTTCAAATCCTCCTCCCTCCTCATGTCTCAAGTTCGACACTCTTTCGACTAACTTTTTAGGCATAGCGTAATTAGTTAGGAGATTAGTTTTAAGGTGTTGTTATCACAGCACTTGGTGTGGGTTCAATGCTCCCCCACTGCGCGAGTTCTAATTTAAACGAAACTTGTCTTGAGAGGTCGAGGTAGGTTCCCAAGTTATAGTCTCCTAACTCGGAACGGATAATAGGACACCTTAGTGATCTCTGCAAGAAACGTTGCCCTGAACCTGCGGGAGAGTGGGAAGATTTTCATGTAACCAAAAAAAAAAAAATCCTCATCCCTATTTAGTTTTGGTTCATAAATGTAGAGAAATTTTTTAAAAAGAAAAGTAAAAATATATGTAAAATATAATTATATTTTATTTTTATTTTTTTCAAATCTCTTTTCAAATTCATAAATCAAACACAAACTTAATGTTCTTATTATATTTCCATATTGACACTTAATATTTCATTTTAAAACTCCAAAGCAATGAGACTCATAATTTTAATTAATAACTACAACTTTGAAGCACCACCTAAAGCATTGAATAATTTCACCATTTCTTTTTGTTGGGTACACAATATTGTTCTTTACGACTGCTTAATAACAGGCCTACTTATAAACATGATGTTTTAGAAAAGACTTAAGTAAAGCCTTCATTTATGCCAATCGATTAAAAAAGTGAAAGTCAATCCAACAAGTTGTAATTGTTAGGTTCTCATGGATTTGAGTTGCAAGAGTTTTATCGTGATGAAGGAATTATTAGATACAGACTAGCGCTCTCTACAATTACACTAAAAATAGTGTGATGTTAAATATGATAAGAATATAAGTAAAATCTTCGCAATCACTAATTGATTTTTGAACAAATAATAAGCTTTGTTTTGGTTTAGTGGTTATATAATACCGTTTGTGATGTAAAGTTTTGGGTTCAATTTCTATGGAGAGGAGTTTGATAGCATTTGTGATGGTGTTTATTTCTTTCTTATTATGTGGGTTGTATCTAAGTACTAATGGAATGGTTGTTATGCTTGTTGGTAGAAATGGCAACGGGTCGGGCCGGGGTTGGAGATTACACTCCCCGTTCCCGATCCCTGAAGGCAAAAAGATTCCCGTCCCCATCCCCACCCCCGCCCTCGCTCCCAATCCCCGATGGGGAAACCATTACCCCCCCACCCTTGCCCCTTACCGGGGATCAGGTTTTCCCGATCCCGAAATATCCCCAACTTTCTTTTTTTTTTTGAATTTTGTTCAACACAAGAACAATAAATAAATAAATAAATAAATAAATCTGTTTTATGTTTCATCATCATCATCAACAACAATTTGAGCATGATATATATACAAATAAAATTGAAATATATATACATTATAATATATATATATATATAAATCTGAGCATGATGGTGGAGGAAAAAATAAATCTGTGTTCTTATCTATATGATATATATACAAATAAAATTAAAATATGTATACATTTTTACCCATTTCCTCATATTGAACACCCAGATTTCATTCACAAGAAACCCAACAGTAATGGAAACAAAAACATACAAGAAACCCATCTCATCACAGTTACAGAGATAAATTGAGGTATAAAGCAACAACAACAATAAAAAAATATAAAAAAATACAAGAAGTCGGATCCCCAAAAAAAAAAAAAAAAATACAGTATCTGTGAGAGAGAGAGAGAGAGAGATTCATTTCTTTCAATTTCTATAAGCAATTAAATACAAAATCAGTTAGCTTCTACAACCAATATTATGTAGATCAAAGAGATATGAATGAGATCAGAGAGATCCAAAGAGATTGGAGAGATCAGAGAGCGATGAAGGAGATCGAGGATCTAGTGGCACGATAGGCATGAGGAGTGAGATCCAAGCCACGTGAGGCAGATCAGAGATAGCAGACTGTGACAAGGAGAGAGATGAAGGAGATTGGCGGTGAGGAACTGGTGATACGGTGGTTGTCGGTGTAGATCTGTGTGATTTACCAATGGAGATCGAGAGAGAAAGAGAGAGGGAGTGAGTGAATGAGAGACAACAACCCTAAAATAAGAACAAAACAGAGAAACATATATATATATATATATAATATAGAGGGGTAAAATAGTAATTTTACTTCGAGGACAAACGGGGATGGGGCCAGGCCAGGGCTTGGACACTTATCACCATCTACAGCCCGAAACTAATCGGGAATTGATTTTTGAATACCATCCCTGCCTCGTCGGGGGTATTTTCGGGAAAAACCCGCTCAAATCGGGGTCGAGTGGATGGGTCCCCGTCAGGTCGGTTTCAAATTGCCATCCCTACTTATTGGTATCGGTATGGTAGGCTTTTTACCTATTGTGGGCTTAATCTGTATGATGATATAACATTTTGGGTGAATTATAGTCCCTGTAGTTAGAGTTTGTGTTACTTTGATCCTTGACTTTTCAATTGTGATACATTTGATCCTGAATTTTGAATCTCGTTCCAAATAAGAATAATTGAAAACATTGTTACTTCATTTCAAGGACAAAATCATCAATTTGATAAAGTATAAACTAGTGTGACAAAAATAAATGTCAAAAAATTATTTTAAAATTTTAAAAATTATTTCTACTCACCAAAGATAAAATTATATAAAAATGATAATTCTTTTACATTTTATTTATTTATTTATTTATAAAATTAATTTTTAGTATTTGTTTAGATGATGATCATGTAATGGGTAGCTATTTTTGTTGATATTTTTGGATGGTTATCATGTAATAGATGGTTGTATTTGTTGTTAATAATATTTTTGTATAGTTATCATGTAATGGATGGTTATTAGACTTTTAATTTATAATTGATATGTTTAATATATGAAATGTTTTTAGTTTTGAGTTTTTTTTTTTTTATTTAATGACATCAAAATTATTGTCATGTTAGACTTTTGAAAAAATAAAAACAAATTTAACGAAAATAAATATAAAAAAAAGTATTTAAAAATTTTTTTTGTACCCTCTCAAAAGATAAAATTACATAAAAATGATGTATTTTTAATTTTTTTTTACCAATTTAATTTTTAATTTCTGAGAAATTTTTTCTAAAAATAGATACTAAAAACCAAACCAAACAGAATTTCATAACAAAAAACATTCCAACATTATTCATCAAAAAAGAAGCCATTATATTAACCAATACAAAATAAGTTGTATGACGACTTTGCCCTTCAAATATCTTTATTTAAAACGAGATTCAAAATTTAATATCAAATGTATCATAATTGAAATGCCAGGAATCAAAGTGATACAATTCCAAACTATAGAAACTGTAATTTGCCCTAACATTTTTTATACTTAAAATTACTCATCAAAAGCAACCTTTTATTTTCTATCCCACTTAAGTGAAATACAAAGAGTAATGCATATATAGAGGTATTCAAAATATACTTTTGAATTTCTAAATGTGGATGTTGATTTCTGACCACACTGCCAAACAGATACTTAGCTGGAGAACACCGGCAGAATAGATTGCGCCCGAATAACCTGTCACTGAAAGATAAGACTCCGGCGGTGGTTCGTCAACTCGAGGACACTCCGATGATCAAGTCAGTACTCTATTATCTCTCAAAAATGGCTAATAGTGCTTAACTCACTAGTCAGAATACAAAAAGTGTACCTTAGACCCACGAGGGTGTCTTACTTTTATAGCCAGCACTGACTTGATCCCCATAGAAGCCTAACTTTAATGGACTCTGACTCAATGCTTATCCGGACTCTCAAATAGATAAAGATAAACTCCCTAGGAGCCTTATCCTTATCCAGACTGAGGTCCTCCCCCATTCTAGGACTCTTGACCCTTATCCGTTCATCTCGGATCCTGGTATCTCCATAAACAACCTCGGCCTAGCCGAGATCAAATCGGCGCCATGACCACGACATGTGGCACCTCGGCTGACACTTCGGTGCCACCTTGGCCACGTGTTGTCATCTACAAAAATATGCCCCCACAACTACCCTCTAGGTTCTATTACCTCGGCATCTGAGGTGATGGAACCTATACCGTTTATCCACATAGCATGTTGGCTAAAAACTTACTTTTAAACCTTCATTGCTGATGTCATCACACATCGGCTACATCTATCCAAGACTGAAGTCTGTTTTACTAATGCCAAAAGACCAAGAACCAAGTTTTTTATGTTCTTTAACCGAGATCGTCCTCCTAGCCGAGGTCTTTGCTTCATTTAAATCAAGAACTCCAAAGGTTCTATCTACGCATAAGCTGTCACGTACGGTTTCTCAACCGTTTTCACCACACGTATTCTCCTCATTGATCCATACCTGACACGCGCCATCAGGTCACGTCACTTTTGTGCGCACCGCCTAACAGGCACGTCGTCCAAGGCACATTCATTGTGGTCTTGCCGCTTTTTTGTGTTTTAACAAAACCTCTTCCCTCTTTCCGTCTTTTCACTTTTCGTTCCTTGATTTTCTCAAGCTTTCTCTCTCTAAAGTTTCTTGCTTCCAAACCACCATTGCCCAATTTCTCAAACTCTGCAACTTGCTCCGTTCATCCCCTCCGGCGAAGCATTCATCGTTCCGTTCCATTCACTATCACTGTCTGACTTCGGCGTACCTCATACCGGCGTCATTCTCTTCGGTAAGTCACTGTTTTCCCTATTTTCAGTCTTTGATTTAATTCAAACTCTATTGCGTTGTCTGTTGCCATTGTGAATCTGTTCGTGCTTTTGCATCTTTGCCTGTGTTTTGAATTTCATCATTCATGTGTTGAGCATGTTTGTTTGAGACTCTTTGTTGAATCTGTCTCTGGGTATATTTATACACATTCTACTCACACACTCGCCATCTTGCCACTATTCTTGGCTTTGCACATCTGCACATACTTCGTACGATGTTCTTGAATTTCTATTGATTTTCTTGAGTCTGAATCATCGTTTTTTTTTCTTGCTTTATTTCCATATTTTTGCCTTCATTTCTTGTTTCTGTAGACCTAGGCTTGGGATTTGATTTAGAATCCTATCCTTTAGGAAAACCGAACCAAAATCCCTTAGATCCTCAGAAACCTTCATTCTAGTGCTCTCTAGGATTCAGCCGAGGTCCTCTAAACCCACACAAATCACTTTCTTCTAAAATCTTGCATCATCCCCCTTTAGCCGACATCATGGGTATGTTTAGGTGGAGGATGGACACCCCAGAAAAGCTTCAGTACTTTAGGCAAGAGTTCTCCATCCCTGCCGATGTCCAACTCAGGTTGGCAGGGGAGGAAGACTCCATCATGCCCGATGACAACTCCATGCCCTTTCCAGTAGTTGCTTTTGTAGAGTGCGGGCTTAGGTTCCCTCTAAACATCTTTTTTCGAGAAGTCTTACACTACTATAAGCTCAACCTGATGCAATTGGCCATTAACTCCTATAGAGTTATTAATGGTATCATTGCTTTAGCTAGCCGAGAAAACGCTAGGATAACCTTAGCCGATATCCAATACTGTTATATCATATGTAGCCTAAAATTAGAAAAAGGCCACATCTATTACCTTAAGCCGAGATCCATAGAATACAAACTCATTGCCGATCTCCCAAACTCCAACAAAGGTGCTGGAGATGACTATTTTATCGTCTCGGGCAACTGGGAGTTCCCACCTGATGATGACCTCAACCTCTACCCTTTGAGCCGAACAGTCTTTAAAGAGGGTAATGGTAAGAACCAAATGTTACTTTACTTGTTTTCCAGTCTTTATTACTTTGTTCTTTTCATATGTCATAATGTTCATTTTTTGCACTTACAACTCTTCCTCAACCACCAAAAGACTTCTGTAAAACCTTCTACACCAGTAAGGATTTCAATAAGCTGCTGGATTTACCAGTGAATCAGCGCAAGGCCCCTTTGCTGCTCAACTACATCTCGACCTAAAAATCCACCTTGCCAGACGTCCCCAAGAAAAGCAAGTCTCCACCTTCAATAACAACTCCCCCCACTACTTCATCGCCAAGGCCTGACCAAGCATCAACCTTTGACCCAGCGGAGCAGCCGTCAACTTCTGCTCCATAACTGATTCCTCATTCCCAGCGCCAACGCTGTTGTCGAGTTCCCATCCTTGCTCCTGCAGGCAGAACTCGTAGCCGAAAACGCCAATCCTCCGAGGTGTCAGCCTATAATCCAACAAACCCGCCTACTGCACTGCCAGCAATTCGCTTTGGTACCAAGGTCACTGTCGCCGCCACCGCCGACGAGATGGGGCGCAATAAGGTCATAGTCGAAGACCTTTTGGCCGACATCCCAGGCGTTGTGACAGTTCAATCTTCCCCATCACAGTCCCAGCCAAAGGCCAAGCCAAAGAGGTTGAAGAAAGTCCAAGCAAAGACAACGATGACTCAGATCGATTCTGAGGACACCTTATCGATTTCAAAATTGGGCGAGGCTGAGAAAAATAATCCCTCGATCGACAAAAGGCCAGTTGAGGCTGAGGCGTTTGACCCACCTCAATCTAAAAGGCTGAGGTCCAACGGCTCCTCTGACCCCTCTGCTTTCCAAGCCAATGCTCCCTGGAATCCACCAATTATGGTCGGAGACCGACCACTTCTAGCTGGGGACAGTGCCTTTGACAGCCTAAAGGTCGGTGCTTCCATATCCACTACTGTTCTACTCCCAGCCGACCTCAACCGAATGGCCTAGCTTACCGAGTATGAAAATTACGCTATGATGATACAACATTGTGTCTTGGTAAGTCCCAACACTTGTAGCTTTTTACCTAGCTTTTAACTCTAGTTTCCATACTTAACTAATTTCTTTTGCAATCTTGCAGGCTATCCAGCAGGGTCACTCCCTAGTTGTCAAGGCCGATGATTTTAAGAAGGAGCTGACAAAAAAGACCAAGGAGGCAGCCAAACTGCTTACCTCCCTGAACAAAGCTGAGGCTCGTATCCGAGGTCTCTTGGACCAGGCCAAGGTCACTGAGCTGGCCCTAAAGAATGCTGATGTTGCGAAGAATGTTGCTGAGGTCGCACAGGTCAAGACAAAAGAGGCCAAAGAGAAAGAGGCTCAGGCCCAGACCGAGCTCCAGACAGCACTGTCTACGAAGGTTGCCGAGATTAAAGAGGTAGATAAGAAGGCTTATGCCGAGGGGGCAGCCAATGTCTTTGAAAAGTACAAGAAACAAGTCAAACAGGCATGCAATAAGGGTTACACCCTTGGTTGGATAGCTGCTCTGTCAGAGCTGGCTGTCCTCGAGGACTCTCCCCTCAGATATGAAGGCTGACTTGCGGTGCCATTCCTTCCTGCTTCAAGCCAATCTGTGGCTAAGGCTAGAGAAGAAGAAGGAGAAGAAGAAGAAGAAGATGAAAAGGTCGAGATGGAAGTCGATGCTGAGCGTTCTGCTGGGGCCAAGTCCCCAACTCTGAATGAGCAAGTCCTGGACTTGACTCAAGATGAGGAGGACGAGGTCTCAAAAGGTGCCTCCCCCAAGAAGACTTCGTCCGAGGTGCTTGTCGCTGAGAGGAGCCTCGATCAAACCCTCGAAGAAATTGATGCCGAGATCCAGGCTGAGAAGATTGCTAAGAAGATTTCCCAGTTGTCTTCCGAAGCCGACACACAACCAACTACTGATGCCGAGTAGTTTATTTTGATGCTTCGTAGTTTATTTTGATGCTTTTCTTTTTTTTTGTACCTTGTACTTTTTTATTTCGAATAATGTTAGCTTTTGTTTGGCCGACGTGCCTTTTTTGTGCTCTGAACAAGTAATCTTCTATAAGCCAAAGTCCTTTTTTCTTTTGAATGCAAGTATAATTTATTCTTTCAAGTGTTTGTACGTTTGTATGTTTTACTGCTTCCATACTTAGAATATCTTTGCATGTCTTCAAAGTACACCTTAACTGTGCAATCTCCTCGGGGTAAAGTACCTCGGATATATCTTGTGATTGTTTACTTCAGCCTTGGCCTAACACTTAAAAATATTGTGAAATATTTTTACAAGTATTGTTTCTTTGACCTTGCCACCTCAATCTCACTTATTGTCTTCTATCCTTCCCAAGTTGGGCAACCTGGTCATCTCGACAAGTGCGTATGTACTTCTTGCAATATTACCTCAGCTTATCTTTCAACTTGTAAATTTTTTCTGAAAATTTCAACAAGTGTTAAGCACTTTTTATTCATCATGCTCCAGCTCCCTGCCCCCTAATGTAAACTTAAATTTCACTTATGTTCACATTAAGCATATGCCTATGATTTTGTTGCCAAAGTTAGATCCAAACAATGACTAGCCGAGGTTCTCAACCTTGGTTTCTTTGTTAAACTTACTGAAAGGCACTTAGTTCCAATCTGAGTTTTGATTCTGCCGACATGGCAAATCTAGATTAATCCAATTTAGTTCAACTCCATTATATGCAAGTATAATTTCACCTCTGCCATATAAGGAGTCTAAGTTATTCGTCATGTTTCAATCAGGAACATCGCCAACTTAGTTCAACTTTATTATATACAAGTATAATTCAACTCTGCCATATAATAAGTCTAAGTTATTCGTCATGTTTCAATTAGAAACATCGCCAATTTAGTTCAACTCTATTATATGCAAGTATAATTCAACTCTGCCATATAATAAGTCTAAGTTATTCGTCATGTTTCACTTAGAAACATCGCTAAGGGACTGGTCAGTCGTATTACACAAGTTTTGAAAAAAAAAAAACCTTAAAGAATAAAAAATCTAATGATAGAAAAACTTCAAGTTGCAAGTATTCCAAGGTCTCGACAACTCTTTGCCTTCACTGTCTTCAAGCCAATATGCCCCATTGCCAGCGACCGAGATGATTCTATAAGGTCCCTCCCAATTTGGGCCAAGTTTGCCCTCTCTAGGATCCTTCTTGTTGCCGACGACCTTTCTCAGGACGAGGTCCCCAGCTTAAAACTCTCTTGGGTTGACTTTCTTATTGTAAGCCCTGGCCAGCTGCCGCTGGTATGCCCCCAGCCGAATTGCTGCTCTCTCTCTTCTTTCTTCCAGTAGGTCCAGATCTCGCGCCAGGAATGCCTCGTTAGTCCTATTCTCTACTCCCTGGGTTCTGATCCCAAGGATGCCGACTTCGAGTGGGACAACTGCTTCTGTACCATAAGCCATGGCAAATAGGGATTTCCCAGTTGATCTTCTCAGCATAGTCCGATATACCCAGAGTACATTGGGCAATTCCTCCACCCATTTTCCCTTTGCTGCTTCCAGCCTCTTCTTTATCCCATCCAAGATAGTTTTGTTGGATACTTCTGCTTGACTATTGCTTTGAGGGAAGCTTGGAGTGGAGTAGTAGTTCTTGATTTTGTACTTTGCACAAAAGCTTTTGATTAGCCTACTGTCAAACTATGTGCCATTGTTTGCTATTATTACCCTTGGGATCCCAAACTTGGTGATGATATTCTTCCATATGAAGTTCTTTACATTAATGTCCCAAATCTTTGCAAGGGGTTTTGCTTCTACCCACTTTGTGAAATAATCAGTTGCCACCAGCAGGAACTTCCTTTGTCCATTCGCTTAAGGTAATTGTCCAACAAGATCCATGCCCCACTAGGCAAATGACCAAGGACTGGATACTGGATTTAAATCTGCTGCTGATTGATGTATTAAAAGTGCAAACCTTTGACACTTCTCACACTTTCTGACATAAGTTTCAGCATCTTTCTGCATATAGGGCCACTAGTACCCCTAAGTAATGGCCCTATAAGCAAGTGACCTGCCCCCTACGTGGCTTCCGCATACTCCTTCGTGTATTTTATACAGGAAGTCTTCAACTTGTGAAGGATGCACACATCTCAAAAGGGGACCAATAAAAGACCTTCTGTAGAGATGTCCTTCTGTTGTCAGACTGAACCTCACCAACTTCAGTCTGGTCTTGTGTGCTTCTCTGTAATCATCTGGCAACTTCCCATCTCTAAGGAATACTACTATCGTATTCATCCAACTTGGTCCCATCTCCACACACATTGCATCATACTCAATGTTCAGTGGTTCTATACTTGGGCCTAATAGATAGTCAACCATTATTGTCCTTGCCTCCCCTGATTTCACTTCACTAGCTAGGTTAGCCAATGCATCGGCATGGCTATTGTCATCTCGGCTAACTTGCTGTAGCCGGCAATCTTGGAATAAAGCTACCAGTTTGACAACCTCTTTTACATAGGCCATCATTCTTTTATCTCGGGCTGCGTATTCGCCTGTTGCCTGGTTAACGATAAGCTGGGAGTCACTAAAGACCACCACCTCGTCGGCTTCCATTACTGTTGCCAACTTCAATCCTGCAATCAATGCTTCATATTTTGTTTCGTTGTTTGAGGCTTTAAACCCCAAACGAATAGATTGTCCCAGCATCCGCCCATCTGGCGATACTAGCACTACTCCTGCCTCCGTTGCCTGACGATTTGAACTCCCATCAACAAATAGGCGAAAGGAGTCGCCGATGTAAATATTGCAGGGCCTGAGTTTCTCTTCTTTCTTCTATTCTACCATCCCCAGCTGGGTTTCTTCTTGTTCACCTGGCCATCCTAAACCGCGACTCAACGAAGCCCGATGTGGGATGGCGCCAAGTGTGAACTCGGCCACGAAGTCGGCCAGAACCTGACCTTCAATTGCTGTTCTGGGTCTGAATTCCAGGTCATATTGGCCCAACACCACTACCCATCTGATTTTCTTGCCGGTCAGATCTCCTTGCTGCAACAGGGACTTTAAAGGATGCTCAGTTAATACCACAATTTTGTGGGCTTAAAAGTAATGGTTCAGCTTCTTGGAAGCCATTACTAAGGCCAGTGTCAGTTTCTTCAAGGGTAAGTATCTGGTCTCTACATCCACTAGGGTTTTACTCACGTAGTATGCTGCCATTTGTTCTCCATTTTCTTCTTTGACTACCACTGCATTCACTGCATGCTCTGAAACGGCCAAATATAAGAACAGCTCCTCTCCAGGTACTAGATTTGAGAGCACTTGAGCTATGGTCAGATATTTTTTCAAATCGACCAAGGCGACTTCGCACTCTTTTGTCCACAAGAAATCTGTGGCCTTCTTCACTAAACTAAAAAAATGTTTGCATTTGTCAGAACTTCTACTTATGAACCTATTCTGGGCTGCAGCCCTTCCAGTCGACATCTGCACTTGTTTTGCCGATGTTGGGCTCTTCAAGTCCAAGATAGCCTTGATCTGATCTGGGCTCGCCTCAATGCCCTTTCTGGTGACCAGGTATCCCAAGAACTTTCCTGACCCAACTCCAAATGCGCATTTTCATGTATTGAGTCGGAGCCGAAATGTTCTCAGGATATCAAACACTGCTTTCAGGTTGGCCAAATGATCCTCAGGCTCTTTGGTCTTCATGACCATGTCATCAATGTATACCTTCACTGTTTTGCCTATTAGATGTCTGAATATCTTAGTTACCAATCTCTAGTAGGTTGCTCCTGCATTTTTCAACCTAAAAGACATCACTCTGTAGCAATACAGCCCTTTTGGGGTGATAAATGCAGTCTTCTCCTCGTCGAGGGGGTACATGACTATCTAATGGTACCACCCGTAAGCATCCAGGAAGCTCATCCTTCCATGCCTTGAAGTGGTATCTACCAATTGGTCAATCTTGGAGAGTAGGAAACTATCTTTGGGATAAGCCTTGTTCAGGCTGGTGAAGTTCATGCAGACCCTCCACTTCCCATTCTTTTTCTTCACAACAACTGTGTTTGATAACCATGTTAGGTAGTTTACCTCTCTAATGGCTCTGGCCTCTAGAAGTTTATCCACTTCTTCTTCTACTACCTCAACATGCATTAACCTTGGCCTTCTAGCCCGTTGAATGACAGGCTTAGCCGACCTGTCAATATTCAGTCTATGGCAAGTGATCTTAGGGTCAACGCCAGGCATCTTGTATGGTGTCCAGGTAAACACCTCAATGTTTGCTCTCAAGAACGCTTCTAACTCCTTTTCCTCTTTCTCGGCCAACCCTGAGCCGAGAAGGAAGAAGCACTTTTCATCTCCTTGCTGGACCAGGACCTTTTTTAGGGCTTCCTCATTTTTGTTGGCTGGTTCCTTACCAACGTCATCCAGGACCTCCATTTCCTCGTCCTCAATTTCTACTGATTCTGTTTCTCGCACACTGCAGGTGGATTTCATTGCTGCCATAGAGCAATTCTTTGCCTGCACCTGATCCCCTCTGACCTCCTCAATTCCATGCTCTGTTGGGAACCGCAACAGCTGAAGCAGTGTTGAGGGAACAACCCCCATTGAATGCAGCCATGGCCTTCCTAGGATAACATTGTAAGGGAAGGGGGTGTCAATTATTGTGAACTCTTTGTTTACCTTCTTGGTGCCAGCCTCCACCTCCAAACTTATTGCTCTCAAGGGCCACGTCAACGTTCCATTGAACCCAACCATTGGACCATTGGACTGCTCCAGGTCATCTTGGTGAAGGTCAAGCTCCTTGTAACATTTGACATACATGATGTCGCAAGAGCTACCCTGGTCGATTAGAATGCGCTTTACCTGGCACTCTCCAATCTTGTGGGATATTACCAAGGCATCATTGTGTGGATACTGCACCATCTCTAGGTCATCTTCGGTAAAGGATACCATTGGTCCCTGGCACTTATCTGCCCAAGGTCTTTTCTGTCGAACCTGATACACATCATGTAAGTGTTTCACCTTATGAGTTTCCCCACGTATCTTGTTCTCATTGACCTTCGAGTGAATCACATTGATCACTCGAGGTTCGCCTACTTGCGGTTGTGGTGCTAGTGGAGGTGGTACTGCTGGTGCCTGAGGCAGCCTTGCTTGTTCTTCCCTTGTCCTGGCCTTATCTACCAGGTCCCTTAAATGACCTTGTTTTACCAGATCTTCCAGATGTGCCTTTAGGGCTCTGCACCACTGAATCAGATGTTCATCCTCATTGTGGTAGACATAGCACTTCCCCAGATTTTTTCCCATAAATTCACCAAGAATCTTCTCTGGTGCTCTATAATACGGTTGGTTCTTGATCCTCTCAAGGACTTTGTAAACCGGAATGCGGAATACGGTAGTGACTGCCTGTGCAGCCCTCAATTCTGTTTCTTGTCTGTTAAAGTTTGTATTACCTCGGCTTTGCTTCGGCGAGCTGTTCCTCTTCTATTGCTTTGATGCCTTTGTCTCTGGCATGTCTTCCTCCGCTCTTGCATACTTCTCGATCCTGGCTATGAGTTCCTCCATACTTTTTGGCAGTGTCTTTGCTAATGATTTTCGAAGCAGACAGTCATCGTTCAGGCCGTTCTTAAAAGACACGACCGCCGCTTCTTGGTTGCACCCTGGTATTTGGTTGAACACCTCATAATACCTCTTGGTATAAGCCCTGAGGCTTTCATCCTCGCTAATTCTCAGGGCCATCAGGGAATCCACCCTCAATGGCTGTAGTTTGTTTGTCACAAACCTGGCCACGAACATCTCGGCCAAGCCTTCCTAGCTTTTCACAGTTCCTTTCGGCAACTTGTGAAACTAGTCTGACGCGATTTCCCCAAAGAATGAGGGGAATACCTTGCAGAGCAACGGCTCGTTCCCGGTGTACAGTGTCATTGAGTTCAGGTACAAGCCGACGTGAAAGTTAGGGTCAGACTGTTCGTCGTATATCTGGAATCTCAGCATGTGAAACCTTTTTGGGGCCTCAAATTTGTCTAATTCTACCGAAACGACGTTCTCGGCTTGACCGGAGAGGTTACCTCGGCATCTTGTCGTTTCCTCTAGAGGTAATCCCTCAAATCCTCATTGGTCCGTCCAGAAGATTAGCTATCAACGGATTTCAACCTTTTTGATGCGCTACTCCCGGTGTCATTATGAGTCCTCTTGGACCTCCCTCCATTAGTCGTGTCGAAACAAAGCTCCTTCCCTTAAACATATTGATGTTCTTTGGTGTAGGCTTCTTTGGTACGATGTGTCTTCTAAGACTCTCCTTTCATCGACTCTCCCTGCCCGACCTCCCGTGAAGGTCGGTGAGAATGTTCCTTTGTTCTGTCACGCCGAGGGATTGCAGAAATTGTTTTCTGCCCCCCTTTCTGGGCATCGTTCTTGGTTACCGGAATCGGCGTGTCTTGTAATGGAAATGGTGGCTGCATGACGTTGTTCTGTATCATGAAACTGACGACCGATTGCAGGTCTGCCAATTTGTTTGCCATTCTCTTCATCTCGTCGTCTCTTCACAGGCATCTATCTTTCAATATCTGGAGGTCGTTCTCGTTATAATACTCGCCTCGGTCAGCCTTCTTTGGTACATCTCCCTCCTGGCCGACATCTTTCTCTCCGGGATTCTTATCCCGAGTTTCTTCGTTGCAGTTATCATCCTCTACGTTAAGGTCAATATATTTGCCACTCCCAGTAAGGATGTCGTCCCCAATCTTCTTTTTCTATCCGTCGTTGGCCATCTATTCTTCTTTCTTTCCCATAGACGGTACCAAATTGTGGGTGTTGATTTCTGACCACACTGCCAAACAGGTATTCAACTGGAGAACACCGACAGAATAGATTGTGCCCGAACAACTTGTCACTGAAAGGTAAAACTCTGGCGGTGGTTCATCCACCCGGGGGCACTCCAATGATTAAGTCAGTACTCGATTATCTCTCAAAGATAGCTAACAGTGCTTAACTCACTAGCCAGAATACAAAATGACTACCTTAGACCTACGAGGGTGCCTTACTTTTATAGCCAACACTGACCTGATCCCCATTGAAGCCTAGCTTCAATGAACTCTGGCTCAATACTTATCCTGGACTCTCAAATAGATAAAGATAAACCGCTTAGGAGCCTTATCCTTATCCAGACTGAGGTCCTCCCACATTCTAAGACTCTTGACCCTTATCCGTTCATCTTGAATTCCAGTATCTCCGCAGACAACCTCAGCCTAGCCGAGATCAAATCGGTGCCATGACCAGGACACGTGGCACCTCAACTGACACTTCAGTGCCACCTTGGCCATGTGTTGTCATCCACAAAAATATGCCCCTACACTAAACAAATTAATTGGTATAAAATAATTCATGTTAGTGTGAATAACTTTAATAATGATGTTTAATGTGTCTTAAAATATTTTAAATAGAGAGGAAGCATTTTTTTTTTCTTTTTCTGGAAGAATACAAGAAATTATTTTTTTTTTACAATCATAGCAACTAGAGTAAAAGGAATGCAAGTAACACAACAAAGTAAACTTTCAATAAAATGTTCAAAAACATTCATGATAAATAATATAATTTTCATTAGTTTATTTTTTATTTTTTTGCAGAAACAATTTTAAAAGTTAAAAAAAAAATTAAGTGTTTTTTGTAACAGGTATTTTCATAAATAAAAAGAAAATTCCAAAAACATTTTTTGAAAGAAAAATATGTCAAAATTTTTTTTTTTCCATCTCAATTTCTATTTTTGTCTTTTTAAATAACCAAAAAGTATAAAAGGAAACAAGAACACAAATTTTTCGAACCTTTTATTTGGCTATGATGATCTGTGATCGGCCTTCCTTACTGTTAAACTTATTTATTTCGATGATTTATTTAATTATGTTTTAATTTATTTAAAAGAGAAAAATAGAATCCAAAATTTATTTTGATAATTTATTTAATTATATTTTAATTTATTTGAAAAATAAAAATAGAATCCAAAATTTATTTTAATGATTTATTTAATTATGTTTTAATTTATTTGAAAGAGAAAAATAGAATCAAAATTTATTTTGTCCCATTATTTCTCACCTAAACTTTTATCCTAAATATTGTTTGAATGTATTTAATATGTGCTTAAATCAGGAGTTCATTTTAACCAAAAAATAATGCCCAAACCAGAGATTCAAACAGCCCAAAACAAAGGTTCAAACAGCCCCGCACAGTAGCAGGCCAAAAGGTTCAAATGGAAGATATTCAAATTAGTAATGATGGAGTGGAAGATATTCAAATTAGTAATGATGGAGTACAACGGCTATAAATAGCTATAAGTTTTATTATATATACCAAAGCCTCTAATGTAAACAAGTTACAAAAAAATCAGAAAATATTCTTTGATCTATAATCACTCACATCTATTCTCTGAAAAATTTTCTAAGAAGTGTTCTTCAATTTTTGTTTACGTCCTCTCTCAGAAATTATACATTAAGTCGTATAGCTTTAAGACCATCTTTCCTGTGGGAGGGTTACAAAAAAATTAGAGTTTCATTTTTTGTAACTTTCTGTGAAAGTAAAAACACATTCTTTTCAACCCTGTAAAAGTGTAGTACACTCAGTATTTTTGGATTTAGAAAATCTGTGTAAAATTCGTGGAGGATTGCTCCATCTATGAAAAGGTTGCTAGCATCCCGTGAAGCTAGAAAATAGTGAAAAATCTCAAGTGAAGCTTGAGGAGTGGACGTAGGCTGAGTTGAAGTCGAACCACTATAAATTTGTTTACCTCTCTCTCATTTATCTCTTTATTTTATTTAAATTACCATAGCTATATTTCATAATTTTATTGTGCTAAAATCGTTAATTGACATAGTTGTTAGAACACTTGTTTTAATTATTTTTGTTTCATTAACTATATTTATCTATTGTGCTAGTCATAATTTTTATTAGGGTATTATTACTTTTATTTGTAAAAACCTAATTCATTCCCCCCCTCTTAGGTTGTCTTTTGGGTAATAAGTGGTATCAGAGCCTAAACTCTTGTTTTAGATTTAACCATCTAGGAGTTTTGATCTATGGCAACCTTAGTTGAAGGACAAGACACAAATAGGCCACCATTGTTTGATGGAAACAACTATAGTCATTGGAAGGATAAGATGACCTCATACCTACAAGCCACTAATTATGCCATATGGATTATTGTTACCAAAGGTCCAAAAATTCCTACCAAATTAGTAGACAATATTAGTGTACCTAAAACAGAAGATGAATGTGATGAGAGGGATCACAAATTATTACAAGCCAATGCTAAAGCCAAACTCACCCTTGTTTGTGGATTAGACTCTAAGGAGTATAATAGAATTTTAAATTATGATTCGGCAAAAGAAATTTGGGACAAACTTGACCAAGTGAAGCAATCTCGTATTGATATGCTTGTTCATAGTTATGAATTGTTTAAAATGAACTCTGATGAATCTATTTCAAGTATGTTTACTAGATTTGCTAAAATTGTAAACTCTTTGAAATCTCTTGGCAAAACTTATACTAGCAGTGAGTTAGTGAGAAAAATTCATAGGTGTTTACCAAAGAATTGGGAAGCAAAGGTCACCGCTATTATAGAAGCCAAAAATCTCTCCACACTTGGATTGGATGAGCTTATGGGTTCTCTTATGACTCATGAGATCACCATGAAAGGACATGAGGATGTTGAAAAAAAAAGAAGGTGAAATTGCATTCAAAGCCTCATCAAATGAAGGAGAACATGAAAACTCAGTGAGGATGAAAGTTATGCCATGTTTAGTAAAAACCTCAAAAAGCACTTCAAGAAAAACAATTATGGAAGAAGAAGACATTTCAAGAAAGAGTACAACAAAGATTACAAGAAAGAATCTATTATTTGCTATGAGTGCAAAAATCCTAGACATATGAAGATGGATTGTCCAAAATTGAAAAATCATGGAAAAGACCACAAAAGGAACAAGAAGGCCATGGTAGCAGCATGGGGAGAAAGTGAAGATAAAAGCTCAAGTAATGAAGTTGAAAATGAAGTAGCCAACTTGTGTCTCATGGCTCTTGAAGATGAAGACTCTACTCAAGATAAGATAACTACTATTTATGAAGAACTTGAAAGTGCATTCCATGAACTACAAGATGAATTTAGAAAAGTTTGTGCCAAAAATAATGTGTTGAAGAAATCTGTTGCATCTTTATCTGTTAATGTAGAAGAATTAAAGAAAGAAAATTTAAAAAAAAAAATGATTTTGATACTATCTCTAAAGAGAAAACTACTTTAAAAAAATAATATTGATAATTTAACAAAAACATTTGAAAATTTTGTAAAAGATAGAAATAATCTCAACATGCTTCTTGGAAATCAAAGATGTGTTTTCGATAAAGCGGGCATTGGATATGACCCTATTAAAAAGCAAAAGAATCTCAATACAATTTTTGAAAAGGCACCTCTCATGACTCATCCTCATATTATTTGTTATTATTGTAGAAAGAAAGGCCATTATATATCTTCTTGTCCATTCAAAAAGAATATGAACATGGGAATTAAAAAGATTTGGATTATTAAGGGATTTAACAAAACTAACCAAGAAAGACCCAAGAAGCTATGGGTACCAAAAACCAACACTTGATTGTCATCTTGTAAGTTTGTTTTAAGTCCAAAGCTAAAGAAGGGAAGTGGTACCTTGATAATGGATGTTCCAGACACATGACCAAAGATAAATCCTTCTTTACTAAACTATCATCGAAAGATGGAGGATTTGTTATTTTTGGAGACAACAAGAAAGGAAAAATCATCGGTATTGGTAGCATCGGTATTTCTCCTAACCCTTCTATTGAAAATGTTTTACTTGTTGATAGACTTAAGCATAACCTACTTAGTATTAGTCAATTATGTGATAAAGGTAATTGAGTTATTTTTAATAAATCACATTGTACAATTGAAAGCACAAATGATCATAAAGCTTTATTCGTTGGTAATCGTCATGATAATGTTTATGTTTTTCATCTCAATGATCTCTATGCTAGTGATGTTAAATGTTTATATGTTAATAATGAAAATAGTTGGTTTTGGCATAGAAGACTTAGTCATACTTATATGGATTTGATTGCTAAACTTTTGAGAAAGGATTTGATCATTGGACTTCCAAAAATTAAATTTGAAAAAGATCACCTTTGTAGTACTTGTTAACAAGGAAAACAAACTAAAATATCATTTAAATCAAAATCTCATATTTCCACAACTAGACCTTTACAACTATTGCATATGGATTTATTTGGTCCCTGAAGGACATCTAGTCTAGGTGGTAAACATTATTGTCTTGTCATAGTTGATGATTATTCAAGATTTACATGGGTTATGTTTTTAGCACACAAAGATGAAACATTTTCTTCTTTCACAAAACTCTGTCGTAGAATTCAAAATGAAAAAGGCTTTTTTATTACTAATATTCAAACCAACCATGGTGGAGAACTTGAAAATGAGAAATTTAAATTATTTTGTGATGTGCATGGTATTGGACATAATTTTTCAACACCTAGAACCCCTCAACAAAATGATGTAGTAGAAAGGAATAATAGAATTTTAGAAGAGATTAGTAGAACAATACTTTGCGAAAATAATCTTCTTAAATATTTTTGGGCCGAAGTCATTCACACCACATGCTATATTTTAAATTGTGCATTAATTAGACATATTCTCAAAAAGACTCCTTATGAACTTTGACATGATAGAAAACCCAACATTAGTCACTTGCATGTTTTTTGGTTGTAAATGTTTTGTGCATAATAATGGTAAGGATAACTTAGGTAAATTTGATTCAAAATCTAATGAAGCAATTTTTCTTGGCTATTCCTTAACTAGTAAAGCTTATCGTGTTTTTAATAGAAGAACTCTTGTTGTGGAAGAATCTATACATGTGGCATTTGATGAAACTAACATCTCTGCTAAAAAGCAAATTGTTAGTGATAATATAGATTTAGAACCAAATGTAAAAGATTCAAGTATCTACAAAGAAGAGAACCAACCATGTAAGTTGAATAAAGAGATTGAACAACCTATTCTCCCACCTCAAGAAGAAGGAAGAAACGATGATGATTTGCCAAGAGAATGGAAGTTTGTTCATAATCACCCTAAGGATTTAATCCTAGGTGACCCTACAAAAGGTATTGAAACTCGTTCTTCACTTAGAAACATTTGTAGTAACTTGGCTTTTCTCTCACAGATTGAGTCTAAAAACTTTCAAGAAGCCGAATTCGATGAACATTGGATGATAGCGATGCATGAAGAGCTTAACCAATTTGAAAGAAACAAAGTGTGGGAGCTTGTGCCAAGACCTAAAGATCATGCCATTATCGGTACCAAATGGATCTTTCGAAACAAACTTAATGAATCCGACACAATTATAAGAAACAAGGCTAGACTTGTTGCACAATGATATAATCAAGAAGAAAGGATTGATTTCGATGAAACCTTTGCTCCGATTGCTAGATTAGAAGTCATTCGCATATTACTTGCATTTGCATGTTTTAGAGATTTCAAACTTTATCAAATGGATGTAAAAAGTGCATTTCTTAATGGTTTTATAAATGAGGAAGTTTATGTTAAACAACCTCCAGGTTTTGAAGATCTGCTTTTCTAAATCATGTTTTTAAACTATCAAAAGTTTTATATGGTTTGAAACAAGCAGCTCGTGCATGGTATGAATGATTAAGTAAATTTTTTATTGAAAATAATTTTTCTAGAGGAACGATTGACACAACACTTTTTGTTAAAACTAAAAATGTTGATTTACTTATTGTGCAAATATATGTGGATGACATTATATTTGATGCTACTAATGAAACCTTATGTAAAGAATTTGCTAATTGTATGCAAGGTGAGTTTGAGATGAGCATGATGGGGGAGCTAAATTATTTCCTTGGGCATCAAATCAAACAATGTAAGGAATGAATTTTTATCAACCAAGCTAAGTACACAAAAGAACTACTTAAAAAGTTTGGTATATATGACTCAAAAATAGCTGGAACACCTATGAGCACATCCATTAAGTTAGACAATGATGAAAAAGGTAAGTCCATTGATCAAACAAAATATCGAGGTATGATCAGCTCATTTTTTTATTTAACTGCAAGTAGACCCGATATTATGTTTAGTGTTTATAGGTGTGCTAGATATCAATCAAATCCTAAGGAATAACATCTCAATGCTGTTAAAAGAATTTTTAGATATCTTGTTGACACTCAAAATTTCGGACTGTTTTATCCTAGAGGTGTTGCATTTGATTTAATTAGTTACTCGGATGTCAACTTTGCCGGATGCAAACTTGATAGAAAAAGCACCAGTGGCACTTGTCACTTTCTTGGTAACTCATTAGTATCTTGGTTTAGCAAAAAGCAAAATTCTATTGCTTCATCAACGGCTGAAGCTGAATATATAGCTTTCGGAAGTTGTTGTGCCCAAATACTTTGGATGAAACAACAATTGGAGGACTTTGATTTGCATTATGATCATATCTCTATTAAATGTGATAATACTAGTGCCATCAATTTAAGTAAAAATCCGGTTCAACACTCACGAACAAAACATATTGAAATTCGACATCATTTTTTAAGAGATCATGTTTAAAAATAGGATATTGTACTTGAATTTGTAAACACCGACAAGCAATTGGCGGATATTTTAACAAACCTAAGCGAGGATCGCTTCAATTTTATTCGTGGCGAGCTTGGAATGTCGATTTCTACTTAAAAAGTTTTGTTATGACTGTAAAACTTGAATTTTTGTTAAAATGATATATGTGTATGGCTATATTGATATGGAAACATTTATATCAGTTGCATGCTCTCAAGTCCTTCATACATTTATTATCTTTAACAGTTTGCTATTTTCAACTGTGTAATTTTTTTGGGGTTCTGCATCTTGAGGTAAAATTAACTTTGCATATATTGATTTTTTTTAAAACCCTCATGGTATTTTTTTTGCATTACCCTTCCAGCAACACCGGCGTCCCATTAACTATAATTTCTGCTTGTATTATTTTATTTTAATTTATTTTTTTTTATTGCTATTAGGCTTAATATCTTTTACTTTTTTATTTATTTTTTGTTGTTTTACTAATAAGCTTCATTTCCTTTATTATTATTTTTTTCTTTTCTTTTCATTATTTTTTATTTTTTTTGTTGTTTTGCCCTGAGGTTTCTACACTTTACTTTCGTCTTCAAGTGATTACAATAAGCATAAAAACAAACACAAATCAAAATATACATATTTACATAAAAATTTAAAAAAAAAAAAAACAAACAAACAAACAAACAAAAAAATTCCCTTCATTTTTCCGGCCATTGGTCGACCTCACTTACTCGCATCTTCCATCGCTCTCTTCTTCTTTTTATCACCTTGGGCGACGCTTGATGTCCCTGCCCCCGTGCTTTCATCGAGAGCGAGCACTCCCCGCCGACTATCAAAAGCCAAGAACAACGTTGCTCCAAATCGGGCCATAGAGGTGGTCTTTCGTTTAAACTCTTTATTTTCAGCCTTCAGTGCGTAAATCTCTGCTCGCGCATCCTTGTACATGCGTTGGAGCAGAGAGAGTTGGGCATTGACCTGGTGGAGCTCACTCGTTCTGTTCTGCAGTCGATGCGCCAATTTTGTGACTGCAGTCACCGTTTCCATACAGGACGTCAGTGTGAAATGATTGGCTTTAATATCTGATTGTGCTGCCATTATTTGCTCAATCGACATCATAGAAAGGTTGGGAAGAGTAGGAGCCGGGCACTCGGCCCAGCAGCGCTTACAGGATCATTTAGGTCCGGAAAGAAAATAAGGGGACGGGACGAGGCCATGTAGTAGGAGAGAGAGATGTAATCGAAAGGAAGGTCGTTTTTGGCAGCCTTTCTGCTTTGATTAGTCTCTTTATTCTTTCTCTCTCGTGAAGACGAAGAAAGGGATGGAAACGAATGAGGAAGAAGAAGAAGAAGAGAGTGATTAAGACGAAGACGGAGGAGAAGACGACAAGAGGGAGAGAGAGCCGAGGCAGTTGATTGTCTCGTCTCGTTTTTGTCGGTCGGCTGACTCAAAAGCGAGGCCGCGTGCCCGACGCGATTTTCGACAGAAAAGAGAGAGGCGGGCAAATCATATATATATGTATATATATATATATGTTTTGATTATCTGCTTTTGATGTCATTTATCACTATCATTTTCCTTCTCCCCCTCCAGATTCTGAGCCATGATTTCCTTTTGATAATGTCACAGGGAGAGAAAATTATGATGTTATGTATTATTATTTTCAAATTATGGTATTATTTTCAAACTAATCTGATGTTATGTATTTATAGTTTGATATCTTAGGCTCATATCATGTTTCTAATTAAAACTTATTTATTGCACATGTGCTAACCTATATTTTTAGAAATGAATTCAGAGAGCAGGACTTGAGGGGGAGTTTTTCTCACTCCCAAATCAAATCAAAATATCATTGTGTTCCATCATCAAGAAGGAGGAGATTGTTAGACTTATTTATTTTGATGATTTATTTAATTATGTCTTAATTTATTTGAAAGAGAAAAATAGAATCCAAAATTTATTTTGATGATTTATTTAATTATATTTTAATTTATTTGAAAAAGAAAAATAGAATTCAAAATTTATTTTGATGATTTATTTAATTATGTTTTAATTTATTTGAAAGAAAAAAATAGAATCAAAATTTATTTTGTCTAATTATTTCTCACCTAAACTTTTATCCTAAATATTGTTTGAATGTATTTAATATTTGCTTAAATCAGGAGTTCATTTCAATCCAAAAATAATGCCCAAACCAGAGATTCAAACAGCCTAAAACAAAGGTTAAAACAGGCCAGCACAGCAGCATGTCAAAAAATTCAAATGGAAGATATTCAAATTAATAATGATAGAGTGGAAGATATTCAAATTAGTAATGATGGAGTACAACGGCTATAAGTTTCATTATATATACCAAAGTCTCTAATGTAAACAAGTTACAAAAAAATCAGAAAATATTCTTTGATCTATAATCACTCACATCTATTCTCTGAAAAAAATTTCTGAGAAGTGTTCTTCAATTTTTGTTTACATCTTCTCTCAGAAATTATACATTAAGTCGTATAGCTTTAAGCCCATCTTTCCTGTGTGAGGGTTACAGAAAAATTAGAGTTTCATTTTTATATCTATCTTTGAGATATAATTCTTGTAATTTTCTGTGAAAGCAAAAACACCTTCTTTTCAACCTTGTAAGAGTGAAGTACACTCAGTGTTTTTGGACTTAGAAAGTCTGTGTAAAATTCGTGGAGAATTGCTCCATTTGTAAAAAGGTTGCTAGCACCCTGTGAAGCTAAAGAATAGTGAAAAATCTCAAGTGAAGCTTGAGGAGTGGACGTAGGCCGAATTGAAGTCGAACCGCTATAAATTTGTTTGCCTCTCTATCCTTTATCTCTTTATTTTATTTAAATTACCATAACTATATTTCATATTTTTATTGTGCTAAAATCGTTAATTAACATAGTTGTTAGAACACTTGTTTTAATTATCTTTATTTCCTTAATTATATTTATCTATTGTGCTAATTATAATTTTTATTAAGATATTATTACTTTTATTTATAAAAATATAATTCACCTCCCTCTTAGATTGTCTTTTGAGTAACACTTACCATATAAAAAAAAAAAAAAAAAAGAAAAAGAAAAAGAAGAAAAGAATTCACTTTTTGAGGTGTCCTAAATAAGTGCACTTTTTGGGGTTGTTTGGGGTGTCCTAAATAAGTGCACTTTTTGTCTTTTTGGACTAAAAAATTGAGGAAGAAAATATGAATGTTTGGGTTAACTTTTTGACTTTTTGTGGAAAAATGTGTAATAAAAAATTATAAAAATTGATTTATAGGAAAAAATTAAGATTGAGAGTAGTGCAGCCGTAATTGTTGACTTTTGATAAATAGTATTAACTTTTTAACTTTTTAAATAAATTTTTGACTTTTTAACTTTTTTATAATATGCCAAACTTGACCTTAACTGTTCTATAGTGTGCCCGACACTACAACATACATATAAGGTTCTTAGGGGTTAATTTTTTTTTATCCCCAAAAGTAAAAAATTTGTTGTACAAAATTAGGAAATCAATTATCATAGTCACAGAAATTTATAAAAAAAAAAAAATCTTTAACGGCAAATTTGAAAATATCGATCATAAATGCAGCTTTTGTGATGAAATAACTTTAGGCCAAGATGTTTACTTTTTTTAGACTAAAGTTTTTGGTCCCAAAGATATAAATTCATTATTAAATGTTTAATTTTGTCACTAAAAATATAACAATATACTTTTCACAATTAAAATATTTTGTCTTTGTAAGATGATTTAGTTTATAAATTTTTATCTCTAAAACTTTAGTTTGTTAATGTCATATGAAAAGCATAGAGTTCTCAAAATAGTACCAACAGTTAAATAAATATTTTGAGGAACAGTAATGTGTTTGAATTATAAATTTGAATAGGGATTAGGGGCATAAAGAAAAAAATTTAATTTATATTTTATTTACATTTCACTTATTTTTTTAATTTTCTGTTTTAAATTCTATTAAAATCCACGATCCAATCACAGTTTAAATCACAAATATAATATGAAAATGACAATTAAACCGACAATATATGAAAGAAAGATCTTTTACATTAATTTAGATTTAGATTTGGTGGGTTTCATGATCCAAACATACATAGGTGTAGGCATTTATGTAGAAGCTTTATTTGTAGTGTGACGGTGATAATATACCGTGTGGACTCTCATTATTTAATGCATAAACTATACTACAATTGGAGAAGATGTAAACAGGAAGCTAGAGCAGGTGAACCTTCTTCTTTTCTTTTGACTTTTTCTTTTTTTATTTTTATTGAAATACTACAGCTAGAATCCATGTTCCATTTCTTGGTATGATTTTATTCATCCACCTCTTTTTTTAATTCATTAAAATAGTAAAATCTATTGCTAACCCTTCAAATTCTAACCTCTAATTAAACAGAATCAATCACAAAAAAAAAAAAAAAAAAAAAAAAAAAAAAGAGGAAATCTGAGTTAAACATTTCATCATGTAATATTTTTTATTAAAATTATTTTTTGTTATTGATTTTGCTGTTAATTTGGTGTGCCTAAACTTGTTTCTTAACCAATCACAGTGCCCTCAAAAAATAAATTTAAATTAAGATTATGTTTGGCATCTTTTAAAAAAGTTAAAAAATTAAAAAGTCACTATCCTATTTAAGTGACATCATCTTATTTAGGTTACATCACTCTCTACCACATCACTTCAAACCTAACTCATATTTCATAAAAAATTAAAAAGTACATTTAGGCCTCGTTTGGGAACAGGCTATTTTAGTAACTTTTTGGCTTTTTGGCTAAAATGTAAAGAAAAAAAAACCTAGTTGTTTGGGATAAACTTTTTGACTTTTTACGAAAATGTGTGAAATAAAATAAGTTAAATAATGAGAAGGGAGTAAAATGACCGAAATGGCCTTATAGCATGTCAGAATACTGTTGCTGCGTCAGAAACCTCTTGGATGTGCTGTAATGTTTAACCATTTCGGAAAATAAATGGACAACGGTCAAATTAATGAGTTGACGTGCCACGTAAAAGTATGTAATTATAAACACACACACTCTCTCCGTTTTCTCACGGACACACGCACACTCACAGCACATATTCTCTCTCACTCTCTCTCTATCTCACTCTCTCAAATTAAAAATATAAAATTATTTTAAACTTTTCCATTTTATTTTCATAAAATATATATATATATAATTTTAATATAAAATTTTAATTTATATGAAATTAATATCATCGAAAATATACTTTTAAAATAAGATTAATATGAAATATATGTAATAAAAATTAAAAATAAATAAAAAGTATATTATTATGTTTAGTTATACTTTGAAAGTATTATTTTTAAAATATAAAAATTATTTTGATGAAAATAAATACACAAAAATCATATATTTTTGAAACTCTCAAAAATAATCTTCAATCCAAAAATATATATATATGAAAATAATGACTTCTGCGTATGAATGTAAATTTTTTATTTTCTTTAAAACACAAATTCAATTTATGCATAAAATGAAATATATAATTTTTTTTATTTTCTTTAAAAAAATTATAAATCGTTTGGTTAATAAAATTAAATTAAAAATCATTATTTTCATATGATTTTTTTGGAATGAAGAATGTTTTTGAGAATTTAAAAAATATATGATTTTGGAGTGTTTATTTTATCAAATTAATTTTTATATTTACAAAATAATAATTTGAAAACATAACTAAACATCGTAATTATTTTTTATTTATTTTAAATTTTTATTAAATATATGATATCATTGAAAATATTTGCATCTATATTTTTTTGGATTGAAGATTATTTGATAAAATATGAACTTGTATGGTAAATTTCAATTACATAAATCAGTGGTCTCTATTTATAAATTTTGCCACAAAATGTAAACTTAAAAAATGTGTATCCGTTTTGAGTTTTGAGTCTTTCTTTTTTTTATCACCCAACACTAGCCACCACTCGCCATCATTTTGTACCACCGTTTTCCGCCACCACCACCCAATCCCCACCACCACCTGCCACGACTAGTCACCACCTACCCGCCACCACCAATTATGTTTTGTGGATAATTTATTTTCAATTTTTTTTTACAAGTAATGTTTTTCTCAAATAAATTTGTTTGCAATTTTTTTTTTGAAATATCTATTTTCCCCAATTATCAAATATTTTTTTCCAGAACTAATCTTTTTAAATTATTTTTGTTATTAATTTTTTCAATTTCTTTTTCAAATAAGTATTCCGAATTAGTTTTTGACGCGCTTATTTTTTTTGTCCAATTAAATTAGTTATTTTGAAATTACTTGTTTGTCAATTATAAGGTGGGTGATCACAGAGTCGTAAATAATGAAAATAAATCTAAAAAATATTTGAAAAAAACAAAAGAACAACGTGATTGCTAACCATTTATAATTGAAAAGGATAACCATTTATTATAATTGCTTGATAACCACTTATTTATTCAATTATTTTTTAAATTACTTTCTCGTCAATTATTTTTTTATACTGACGTAAATTATGAAAATAAATATAAATGCATTTATTTCGAAAAGAAATGCAACCTCATTGCTAACCATGTATAAACATGACCCAATAACATACACGTCACAAAAATAATGTCGTAATAATCAAACCGTAAAGTAAGCAACTTGAAATGATAAATTGCATTAAAATCATAACGAACTAATATTCGATAAGAAATTCCAAACATACATGTTCATACATAATTGCTAACCAAGTACGTACGTAAATAAAAGTCTGCAATTAATTTCCAAACAACATCTTGATGCCATGCATTAAATAAGATGTCCACCTAACCAGCATTTCGCCAAATTGCAACCAACTCTGCCCTGATACGTGCCCGCAACTGCGCCATCTCAACGTCATCATCTCCAGGCATCATTTGCGTCGGCAAGGGCAGCCAAGTCGTCCCGGTCAGACATGTCCGGATATCGATACTCGGGCGCATTGCTGACTGCAACAATAATCGTATCGTCCACACTGTTTCTGGTATGAAATTATGTAAAGCCATGGCGCTTTGCTGCAACCATGGCACTGCACTTACGGAAATCAAAGCGAGGCATATCTTTTAGAAATCTCCACCTCATCTTCCATGCGCCAAATGTACGCTCAATCAACGCTTCGCAACGATGAGTGAGCGCGGTTGAACAATTCATCACGGTTCCGTGGATTGTGCCTTTGAAAGTCCGGTTGGTGGTATCTATTGCCTTTGTATGGTGCCAAAAAGCCCTTTTTGTTGCTATATCCACTATCCACAAGGTAATAGCGACCTGTGAAAGTGCACATGTAAAATACATAATACTCGTTATCAATGTTCACATGAAACGACACTTCCACCGTACATTTTTCTTTTACATAACCATAACCAACAAAACGAACATAACAAAACTAGTTTACCATGGGAATATACTGATATAAAAATAAATAGATACATTTTTGACATATATAAAATAATGATGGACAGTGCCTTCATGTTGAGCTTGTTTGAGCAATTTTTCATAGCAATGATGGAATATAGTCACACATTGCCTATTACTATCTTTAATTCGTTACTTACGTGCAAGTGTTTACCAAAAAAGAATTATGCAAAATTGTAGTGCGGATCCAGATGTTCGTACCGTCCATTGCAGTTGGAAAATTGTATTGTGGATCCTCCGTTACGTTGCTTTAAAACCGGCTGTCGTGCATGCTTGCCTCCCACCCGCACGACACAAACACAAAGCACATATCGAAATCACATACCGCCAAAATATTCTGGGTGTGACACCCCTTTCGGCTGAAATATGGGGCTGCTTCAGACTCCTTTATGCATGCCGGTACATGTGTCCCATCCAACGCCTAAGCAATCCTACACATGAACCGAAATATTTGCACTTAGAAAAGAGTACCAACCATGGTTTGTCAAAAAAATTTGAAATAACATTACAAATCTTTTCCCACACCTTGAATGGCAGATACTGGCGTTGAGATTGCAAAGTAGGATGCCTGTGCGTTTGGAAATTAGCAGGGGGCCTGCAGTGAACGACCGTGAAATTTTTCATTGCTTTCAGGACGGTATGAAAATGCCGTGAAATTGTTTCACCGGAATGTTGGAAGCGTTCTGTAAGTCCCGATTGTGCTTGTTTTTAAGCACATGTATAAATATTGCAACACTCTCCTCGACGTGCAATCCATGCGGCCGCTCCGTCGGTACACGCAACCCGAAGTCATTTACCAACGTTGTACATAACCGAAGGAAGACCTGTTTGGCATGCACAATTCATACCGGAAGCGGCCATTGTGACCCTCAAATATTCGGTAATCCATGCCCTACCCGACAATATGGAAGTACGACATGGAACTTTGAGGACGTACGCCTTGTAGTACTCCACAGCATTTTGTATGCTTCAACGTAATTTAAATTCATCTGTTGATGCCACTGTCTCGCAAGATCTACGACCCCTTCTAGCATTTCCTCCATCTGTGGTTCATGGTCGTCATCGTCGTTCATACCTACAACATAGAAGCGTTAAAACATGATCAACAACTGCCGAGTAAGGAAAAAGTGTTAAGCACATGTGTTTGATCATGAAAGTTTCAAATAATTAAATGTTGTACAGCAATCCTGAAGCAATAGTGTATGTTTGTGTTGAAAACCCCTACCATGCATGGCATAAAGAACATGCTGAAATTAATAATATTTCAGATAACTAACATGTTTGTAATTAACAAATCAAAGGAACATGAGATTTTCATAATTCACATCATGTCAATGGTTCATCATGTGTAATAAAAACAAATTATTTTCCAAGGTTGCAACACACATGTCCCGGCCTACAAAAACAATTCGGCAAGCATATATCAACAATTCGGCCAGCACACATGTTGCACCCTATATAAACATTTATAATTGATAAACCAATGGCACCTGGGCAATACATAAACAATTCTCAAAATTAAACAAAGTAGCTGCGACCATTATAGCATAACTCAACATAAGATATGTAATATAAAATATAAAATAGATGGTCCAAAGTTTAATCCATCCCTGCTGCCATTATAGCATGCACAAACTCCTTACAGTCCACAAACATAGCAACGATTGTCCACTTAATGTTCCGTACGCCACAGGCACGACCTATACCCAAACCCTCTTCAACCAACAATTCAACTAAAATAAAACACACAACAAAGGAAAAAACAAGGTTTTAAATTAAAGTCCATTCAGCAGATTTAAAATCGAACTCCTTCATTCCGCAACAAACTCGCAAGAGTGACACCCCCACGACTATCTTTATCTTGTTTCTTCGCTCGTAGCCACCCAATGATGCCTTGGTCCGTGGGAATACTCATTACCATTTCCCGGTTGTTCGGAACCTCCATAAGCATGACGCCAAAATGGAGAAGCTCATCTTCCGGCGCTAGTCCCTGTATTTCATAGAGCCGTCCAACAGCCTGTCCCATAGTAACACTGTGGCCCCTGACGACATGGTTGACAGTTAATTCCTTACTCTGAGTCTTCACGGAATTTAGCAATTCGTCCATGCTGCTTGCCAACGCTTCAGCCCCCGAAACGCGCTTGTTTTGCAATGCTTCCCCGAGGAATGCTTCCGCTTACTTCCACTACCCGTGGCGTTGAGGTGCGCGGAGTTCATCATGGCTGCCATTTCCGATGCGCCTAAGTCATTGCTGTCACCTGAAAATTCTGGACTATCCGACTCGTCGTCCAACTCCATTGGGTTACGAGTCTCACCGGGTGTCCATGCATTTTTCCCGTAGCCGCAGCGCCAGTGAAGACACGCTCCATCAACTCCGGATGGTCCAAGGATTTGGTTCTGAACTTGCAACATACACTGTCAATCTGTAAATGAAGACAATGTAACTACCATTAGCGTACTGTCATTGAGAAGCCCAAACCTAGGAATATATGATGTTTTCTAACTATTGCAGATGTGAGAAATTTCAGTCCAGAATTCAGATATAAGAAATTTTCAGTCCAGATTTCAGATTGCATCATTTTTCAATTTCAGTCCAGATTTCAGATTGCTTCATTTTTCAGTCCAGATTTCAGTTTGCATAATTTTTCAGTTTCAGTCCAGATTTCAGATTGCATAATTTTTCAGTCCAAAATTCATTTCAGTCCAGATTTAAGTTCAGATTGCAGTCCAGAATTCATTTCAGATTTCAGAATATTTCAGTCCACAATTCATTTTTTCCAGTCCAGATTTCATTTTTTTTAGCCCAGATTTCAGATTGCAGAATTTTTCAGAATTGTAGGCCAAGTAATATTTCAGAATTCTGGCAATTGCGCCATTTCAGATTTCATTTCATTTGAGCATTCACTGAACAGAAACAAGAATTCATTCTTTTCATGAACAGTCAAAATGCAGAGTATGAAGGCGCTATATGAATGCATTTATAAATTTCAGAACAAACATATGTTACACAGAATTCATAGCAGACAGTTTGCTTGTATTAATGAAAAAATTCTGAATTTGTTAAAACAGACAGAATTGACTAAAGTACCAGAGAGGTAGTACAAATATGGGCATAAATTTCAATTGAAAACCAAGGCGTCCTTACTGGTATGGTAATGCACAACCAGTGGCAAGGTAACTGATGTGTTATATATAAATGGGCATTGAAGCGATGGTAGTAGTGTATGACATTGTGACAAGCGAAATATCTACCAATTCCACTAGCACCGCTTCTATAAGCAAGTTGGTATGCAACAAATTGCTATTTTTCTTTTCCAACACCAACAAACATAAGGGTTGTTTGGTACAATTTATAGAGGCTGCTTATAACTTTTATATTGTAGGAGTCTATGTCAAAATGTTAGATGCAGTCTTCGCATATAATTTATGAAGCAAAAAGAGCTTAAATAATAAAAATAAAAAAACTTATTATTAGAAAGCTAAGGGAGGCTGATTATCAACTTTCAGTTTGCAGTAAGCTATACTATATAGGTTTGAATCTATTTGTCATACCACCTAATGTCTTAAATCAAGATCACAACTCAAGTATACCATTTGGCCCTTCAAAGTCTCTATATGTAGAAGAGTTATCTCATTGAGCTGCCCAACACATAGCAGGCCATAACAGAGCATGCTTAAAATCATACTAGAAGAAACAATTATTCAAAGTATCGTATGACATATATAACCATTTTGAAAATCATAATGTTGAAGTATACAGGAAATGGACATGTAAAAATTATAGTGTTTTTCTTTTTATTATTGGATTCTAAAAAGTTCTTTTATTCAATATTGTAATGTATTTTATGTTTGTCTAACTGAGATGAGTAGAATTAAATAATTACAGGAACTTCAGAATACCTGAAATAGCTCATTCAGTAGAATTTCAGCATACATTATAGGAATTTCAGAATACTTGGCAGAATTTCAGAAAGATTTCGTAATCCAAACCATAGCATGGCATGTTAGGTAAAGTTAGCAAGATTGAACGTTTTAACCTACACTGGAAAGCAACGTTGTACATAAAGAATTTGAGATATTAGTTATGAAATAACGGACACGAAAAAATAAAATGTAAACCGTTACCTTTTCCATTTTAGCCCACCAATCAGCCGAAGCATTGAACAGGCCAGTTTCTTGGTCGAAGCCAATTCCAGTTGGGCCTTTCCGGCAGTCCATTAGCTTGCACCACGCACGCCACTCGTCTTCAACAGATTGTACTTGTTTTTAAGTTGTTTGGGGGAATGCAGCCGCCCAATTGCTGCCTCAAATGTCTTAGACAACGAACGGTACCCGTTTGGAGTGATTGACATGTGTGGCCGGTTTCCTGCTTCAATTTCCTTGACAACCAGTTGCAGCAAAATCTGTGTGGACTCGTCATCCCAAGTTGCTTTATGATAGGCTTGTGGGCGTTTCCCCTTGACAGAAGGGGTACGAGGCGTAGATCGTTGTGACGCCATGAGACTAACAATAGCGTGACAGGAGAAGCAACATGAAAATATGTATAGACTAACCATTGTGCGTATTTACCAATATGACGAACACGTTTTTATGTCACAAATGTGGTGTTAGACAGAAAACGTAGCGTATTAAAAGCATGTCAAAACATTAGTACTTGAAAGGAAAACAAAAAGTAGCGGAAGTACATGGAAAATACATGTTTACGAAAAGAACGAGGATTCATAATTTTGTTTCAGGCACAAACCATAATGCACTTAAAGAAAGTAAGGGACGGTTGCTACCATGGTTACATATATCACATCCGAAACAGTAAAATAATGACGACGATGCACAGTACGCATGTCACTACTGTAAGCACACGCAAAGTTTGTTCAATGTCACGGAAACGACTCTCAAAACGAGCAACATTCTCTGTGTCATTCTCAGCTGCCCTTTGGCGCCCAAATTCGTCACACCACCCAATCCAACTGACACATGGCTGAGGTTAAAAAAAAATTAGTGACCGTTTACGAAGGAAATGTAAAAGGAAACGTGCATGTACTCACCACTCCACGAGGGCATTGGTAGTACGCACGACCAGGGTTTCTTGCAGAACGCGAAATCTTTACGTTACAGTGCCCATACCCACACACACACATACGGGCTGGTTGTGCTGATGTGGCAGTTGACATAAATGAGGCCATGGTTTCTTTGCGTGACTTTTTTCGGGACATGACAAGCACAACAAGAGTAGGTCAATGGGTGTGACACTTTTGTTAAGGACATAAATTTGTTATACGGAAATGGGTAAGAAAATGGAACAAACGCCCTCCACATCACATTAAATTTGTTATACCACTGGTCACCCCTTTTTTGAACCAAACATGAATATATTAAAAAAAAAAAACAAGTTGAAAAGGATAAAATACCAAACTGTCGCAGGATATTACCAACACTGGTTGATCAGTCAAACATCATGCAAGGTAATAAATCCATGTTATGCAGTCAAGGACAGGGTAAAATGTTGTGTTTGCCTGGTGCATGTAAAATAAGTAAAATAGTGCTACAATTTCTCACAAACTGAACATGCTGGCTAGTACATTCAAATTATACAGTCTCCAAATTTACCTTTAATCAAAAGAATCATTAAAAACTTATTATATTACGATTCCGACATCACAAAAACATTTTATTTGTCTGCCATATATAAATAAATGTATCCCTATTTTTGCGGAAATGGTAAAGACCACAGAAATTTTAAAATAAAGTTCGTGCATATGAGAGCACATGGATCTGATATCCATGGTTTCTGAACGACTAATTAGATTGGTTGTCATGATCTGATATCCATGGTGTGATTGGTTGTCATGCTGTAATTTCTGAACCACAAAAATTTTAAAATGAAGTTTTACATTTTGACATAAAATAAATTCTTAACTGGTTGGTGAGTTAAAACTATCGGATTTACTTCATTACAATGTATTTACTTCATTACACGCTGTCTTCATGAATCACAATGGTCAGAAACTTTAGGCCAGAAGGCCTAAGCCACTGAAAAGAAACTATGGCATAGATATAAAAATAAAGTATACAAGTGCAAGTGGTGAGACAAATTGAAAACGGAAAAGGAAAGTGGTGAGACAAATTTTTTTGGGGAGACAAACAAACAGCAAACGAAAAGGGAATTTTTTGTAGAAGACAAATTGAAATTGGCAGACACACACACACACACACACATACACACAGACACAGACACAGACACACACACACACACAAACAGAGTATAGACGATGAGAAATGCCCCCTACAGCTTTTTAGAGATCTGTAGGAGTTATATCAAATCAACTCACCACTAATTAACCAACACATAGAAAGAACCTTTTTTGAGTTCATCTGACCTAAAAACCTCCCTACAAAGGTAATACCAAAATCAGACAAGAAAAATGAACTATACAAATCAGAAGCACTAAAATACTTGCAGAAAGATTTTTAAAGAATAAAGAAGATGCATAGAAAGATGAGATCTTTGGAGCTGAATCTCAATGAAAACTCAAAATCTTGGTAGATCTTTATGGGTTTTGTGATGACCCATCTCTGCAAAATGTGCTGAGAGTTTAATAAATTTGAATTTCTTCAAAGAAAAAATCTGAGCAAATAACACATACATGAATCGACAAAAGGCCTTGTGAGGTGTGCTGAAATTGAAAACAGAGAGAAGAGCCCCTTTCCTTCGGCCCCTTTGATTGATCTTTCCTTTTGGTTTGTTTTGGAGAGAGAGAGTGAGGAGAGTGTGATAGACACACACACAGAGACACAGACACACACACACACAGACACAGGCAGACACAAACACACAGACACACACACACACACACACACAGAGACAGAGTTCATCCATATACAAAAAACAGAGCATTTAAATAATGGTTATGAGATCCACACAACCCCCCCCCCCCACCACCACCACCACCAAAAACCCGGTAATGTGTAAAGTGGTGTCCGTAGATGAAAAGAATCCCTAAAACCCCAAACATGGCACCGTGTAGGGGAGTTCCTGAAAATATTCCCCAAATCTGAATTCCACCGACAGCTTCAAATATGGAAGTGGTTAGAGAAAGAGCGAGACACACACACACACACACAGCGCGACAGAGAGAGAGAGAGAGACAGTTCATACATATATCACAAACAGACCATACGAGTCATGGTTACATTCCGAAACAGAAACAAGAGATGCTGAAGAGAGAGAGAGAGAGACAGAGAGAGAGAGAGAGTGAGTGAAGAAGAGCATACCTGCGGCTGGGGGAATCGTCGGGGAATGGACTGCTTCTCCGTCGGCCTTCGCGGACTGTCGTCGTCGCTTGGTTTTTCCTTCTCTTCAGATCAGAGCTTCTACTATCATCTGCCGTTGAACGAAGAACCCGCTTCATCTTGATGTTGAATAGCTGAAGGTAGTACAGTCTAGCTCTGAAATGATTCGTAGCTCTGAAATGATTCCAATCAATGTTTGACATAAAGGGAGGGTAAAAACGGAATAACGAAAATTAATGAGGGGTAAAACAGTCTTTTTTCACCACAGCTAGCACCCATCACGTGAAGCTACTAAACATAGGCGTGTAGGTATACTTTTGGCTTTTTTAGTAACTTTTTGGCTAAAAATGTTAGTTGCCAAACAAGGCCTGATTTACAATATCTTAAACCACCCTTAAATAATAATAATAATAATCATGGTGAAAGACCTCTCTCTACTTTGCTTGAAAAACTACCAAGGGTCCCCCATATCAACATCTACAAATTTAAACAAAACTATATGCTTCCCATTTTAGCAACAACTCTATGTTTTTTCTAACTCATTTTTCTCTCTCTCTCTCTCTCTCCAAATTGTGAGGGTGATTTCACAATCTCGGCCTGGGCCGCGGTTCTGGCCGGGCTGTATGTGGTCCAAGCATATTTGGGCCGAGCTGGGTTAGGCTGAGCATGTTTTGAGCCGTGATAGCTTGGGCTTGGCCGGAGAAGGTTTTGCTTGGTGGAGGCCCAGGACCATGTTGAACCGAGCTGCCTGAGTTGCTCGGCCGAGATGATTGCCAGACGCTCCGGTTTCCATGGTTCGCGCGTTTAGCCTGGCTGGAAAGGCCTTCGGTTTACCAGCTTGACCAGTCTTGAGCTCGGCTATGCCGGAATGCAACCGAGCTCGGTCGTCATTGAGCTCAGCGAGAGGAGCACGGTCGTGAAGGTCAGCTCTAGTGTGGAAGGCCGAGGTGACTCCGCCGGGCTGCCGAGCTCCGCCGATATATCCTAACAGTTTGGTTAGGTGGTGATTGCTGGATTTGTGCTGACAGATGGGATAGCAGCACCACGTGTCGAGAGACTAATGGGAGTAGATTTAGGGCGCAGAATGTATACAAGCGAGTCTGCGCCCCCCATGCTTGATAGATGACATTTTGGTGAGATATACACTAGACATAACTCAATCCTCTCTCTCTTTATCCCTGTGTGTGTGTTCTAACTTGATCGTCGGAGGGGTTTTCCGGCCACACACTGCCGGGTAGCTCACCGTCGTTGTGCTCGCAGGTCGATCGGACAGACAGGAGCTTGTGAGAAATGAGTGTGGGCTTGCCGGAATATTTGCTCCCCGTACAATTGGCGCCGTCTGTGGGAAACTTTGAAAAACAAAACCTTGTCTTCCAGGCTCGTCTGATCGCCGCCCATGGCGAACAACAACGAGATTCCGTTGTCCGCCATCGACGGAGTTACCCCGGAGTCAGGCAGACGGAGAGAAGGACATCCCGCCATTCCTCCAGTGGCGGACCTGGAGACATCCCCAAGAGGACACTCAAGAGACACGCGAGATAAGCGCGGTAGAAGCTTTGGTCATTCTCGGAGTCCAGACGGACACCGGCGGCAGAGAGAATCGCATGCCAGACGTCTGGAACACAAGCTAAGGGACCAAGACGCCGTCATCCGGAGAATGGCGGCGGAGATGGAGGAGCTGAAGCGGCATGTCAAAGGGAAGGGTGTAACTGGAGTGGGAGACCATAGTGAGCGCACCCAATCTCGCCATTCAGGCAGTCAGAGTCAGCGGCATACCCCTTTCATTTCTATCACCAGAAGTTACAAGGTTGGAGATTCTGACGTGCGTGCAGAGAAATCCAGCGCGCAAGATAGCACTTACCAGCCCTCACGTCCGGCGACGACGTCGAGATACTCTTATTCCGCTCGTTCGGAAGATTTGCGGGCAGTCTTGAAGGAACGGGCTCGCCGGCGGGAGGCATAGAGGGTGCCGGCGTTCCAGCGGCTATCCTATGGGGTTCACGCCAGTGAGGAGGTCGGAATGCCTCCACCCCGCCTAGCAGCGCCACTCCATGTAGATACAGACTTGGCGAGGCTGAGCGCCACCCCTTTCTCCCTGGAGATAGAAACAACGCCGCTTCCGGCAGGCTTCCACCAGCCTAAGTTCACACTCTACGACGGAAAGACCGATCCCTACATGCATGTAAGCCACTTCCGACAGGTCATGGCCGGACATAGGCGGAATGACGCACTTATGTGCCTTATCTTCCCGTCAAGTTTAGGCGAACTGGGCCTGAAATGGTTTGAGAGGTTGCCGGAGGGGAGCATAGAAAGGTGGCATCAGTTGGCCGAAGCCTTTGTGACGCGCTTCAAAACCAACACCAAAACACCAAAGGAAGTTGATCACTTACTGAGTGTCAAGATGGAACCGAGCGACACATTGAAGGCATACAACTCCAGATATTGGGAGACCTTCAACGAGATCTTAGATTGCCCGGTCAACCTGGCAATCACCCAATATAAGTGCGGTCTCCCGGTCGGACATAGGCTGAGGGACTCGCTTACAATGAACCAGCCGACATCCGGGGGGCAACTAATGCAGCGCATCAATGAGCACATCCGAGTAGAGGATGATGCAGCGGCGTCCACCGCGAAGACAACCCCGGTGGCAACAGACAAAAGGGCCTTACAAGATAACCGGTCTGGCGGGAAGCGCAGAGGATGACGGTGCAAACAACCATGGAAGAGATCTAGGGAGTTTGGTTTTGGAAGACGTCAATCAGAAGGCCGAGGAAAAGGGGCAATTGGCAATCATTTTGATGGAAAGATCAGAATTCCTTGCCGAGCTGATGTTGCTCGCCAAGAAGGAAGTCGCGGAGCGGACCTTGCTCGCCTTCTTTGAAGTTCCTTGCCGAGCTGATGTTGCTCGCCAAGAAGCAAGTCGCGGAGCGGACCTTGCTCGCCGACCTTGGTGTTCCTTGCCGAGCTGATGTTGCTCGCCAAGAAGGAAGTCGCGGAGCGGACCTTGCTCGCCTTCTTTGGAGTTCCTTGCCGAGCTGATGTTGCTCGCCAAGAAGGAAGTCGCGGAGCGGACCTTGCTCGCCTTCTTTGGAGTTCCTTGCCGAGCTGATGTTGCTCGCCAAGAAGCAAGTCGCGGAGCGGACCTTGCTCGCCGACCTTGGTGTTCCTTGCTAAGCTGATGTTGCTCACCAAGAAGGAAGTCGCGGAGCGGACCTTGCTCGCCTTCTTTGGAATTTCTTGCCGAGCTGATGTTGCTCGCCAAGAAGGAAGTCATGGAGCGGACCTTGCTCGCCGACCTTGGTGTTCCTTGCCAAGATGATGTTGCTCACCAAGAAGGAAGTCGCGGAGCGGACCTTGCTCGCCTTCTTTGGAATTCCTTGCCGAGCTGATGTTGCTCGCCAAGAAGGAAGTCGTGGAGCGGACCTTGCTCGCCTTCTTTGGAATTCCTTGCCAAGTTGATGTTGCTCGCCAAGAAGGAAGTCGTGGAGCGGACCTTGCTCGCCTTCTTTGGAGTTCCTTGCCGAGCTGATGTTGCTCGCCAAGAAGCAAGTCGCGGAGCGGTCCTTGCTCGCCGACCTTGGTGTTCCTTGCCGAGCTGATGTTGCTCGCTAAGAAGCAAGTCGCGGAGGGGACCTTGCTCGCCGACCTTGGTGTTCCTTGCCAAGCTGATGTTGCTCGCCAAGAAGCAAGTCGCGGAGCGGACCTTGCTCGCCGACCTTGGTGTTCCTTGCCGAGCTGATGTTGCTCGCCAAGAAGGAAGTCGCGGAGAGGACCTTGCTCGCCTTCTTTGAAATTCCTTGCCGAGCTGATGTTGCTCACCAAGAAGGAAGTCGCAGAGCGGACCTTGCTCGCCTTCTTTGGAGTTCCTTGCCGAGCTGATGTTGCTCGCCAAGAAAGAAGTCGCGGAGCGGACCTTGCTCGCTTTCTTTGGAGTTCCTTGCCGAGTTGATGTTGCTCGCCAAGAAGCAAGTCACAGAGCGAACCTTGCTCGCCGACCTTGGTGTTCCTTGCCGAGCTGATATTGCTCGCCAAGAAGCAAGTCGCGGAGTGGACCTTGCTCGCCGACCTTGGTGTTCCTTGCCGAGTTGATGTTGCTCGCCAAGAAGGAAGTCGCGCAGCGGACCTTGCTCGCCTTCTTTGGAATTCCTTGCCGAGCTGATGTTGCTCACCAAGAAGGAAGTCGCGGAGCGGACCTTGCTCGCCTTCTTTGGAGTTCCTTGCCGAGCTGATGTTGCTCGCCAAGAAGCAAGTCGCGGAGCGAACCTTGCTCGCCGACCTTGGTGTTCCTTGCCGAGCTGATGTTGCTCGCCAAGAAGGAAGTCGCGGAGCGGACCTTGCTCGCCTTCTTTGGAATTCCTTGCCAAGCTGATGTTGCTCGCCAAGAAGGAAGTCGCGGAGCGGACCTTGCTCGCCTTCTTTAGAGTTCCTTGCCGAGCTGATGTTGCTCGCCAAGAAGCAAGTCGCGGAGCGGACCTAGCTTGCCAACTTTGAAGTTTCTAAACCGAGGAAAGTGAACCACCGAGCAGAAAGTCTAGGCTGACCTTGTAATATAATTCCGATCACGCAAATGCGGACAGAATTAAGGGGCAATTGTGAGGGTGATTTCACAATCTCGACCTGGGCCGCGGTTCTGGCCGGGCTGTATGTGGTCCAAGCATATTTGGGCCGAGCTGGGTTAGGGCGAGCATGTTTTGGGCCGTGATAGCTTGGGCTTGGCCGGAGAAGGTTTTGCTTGGTGGAGGCCTAGGACCATGTTGAACCGAGCTGCCTGAGTTGCTCGGCCGAGATGATTGCCAGACGCTCCGGTTTCCATGGTTCGTGCATTTAGCCCGGCTGGAAAGGCCTTCGGTTTACCAGCTTGACCAGTCTTGAGCTCGGCTATGCCGGAATGCAACCGAGCTCGGTCGTCATTGAGCTCAGCGAGAGGAGCACGGTCGTGAAGGTCAGCTCTAGTGTGGAAGGCCGAGGTGACTCCGCCGGGCTGCCGAGCTCCGCCGATATATCCTAACAGTTTGGTTAGGTGGTGATTGCTGGATTTGTGCTGACAGATGGGATAGCAGCACCACGTGTCGAGAGACTAATGGGAGTAGATTTGGGGCGCAGAATGTATATAAGCGAGTCTGCGCCCCCCATGCTTGATAGATGACATTTTGGTGAGATATACACTAGACATAACTCAGTCCTCTCTCTCTTTATCCCTGTGTGTGTGTTCTAACTTGATCGTCGGAGGGGTTTTCCGGCCACACACCGCCGGGTAGCTCACCGTCGTTGTGCTCGCAGGTCGACCGGACAGACAGGAGCTTGGGAGAAAGGAGTGCGGGCTTGCCGGAATATTTGCTCCCCGTACAAATAATAATAATAATCATGGTGAAAGACCTGTCTCTACTTTGCTTGAAAAACTACCAAGGGTCCCCCATATCAACATCTGCAAATTTAAACAAAACTATATGCTTCCCATTTTAGCAACAACTCTATGCTTTTCGAACCCCTTTTTCTCTCTCTCTCTCCAAAAAAAAAAAATTCAATGTCAAAATTTGGAAAAAATTATAGTATAATACATTACCAAAACTCTAGATTGGTCATTTATTTTTACAATTTGATGTGACAGATTTGTAATTCCATAATTCTTAGATATTATGCTATGTACGTGGAATCTAGTTTATCAATAATAATTAATAATCTTACTAAAATTATTCATTTTCGAATATTATTGGAGGTTTAAATATTTTTTTTTCTTCACAACCAATCATATTTGACCATCTGTATTTTTAATAAGATCGTTAGGGGCTGGGCTTCTCTCCAATCCGTGATGTGATTGGAGGGTACTGTTGGGCCCATGGGAGCCCGCCACAAGTCCCATTTCGATAATTCGAGAACCGTTCAATGTGTAGAATTCGTCGAGTACTATATGCCTGTAAAAAATTACGTTGATTGGATATCGATAGCTATCTTATCGGATCAGATTTCTGTCAAATGTTTATATTTTCACTGTTCATTTTTTTTTTATACAAAACTAATTTGATCACGTAACTATCGATATCTGATCAACATGATTGTTTATAGCCATATAGTACTCAATAAGTCTTATACATTAAACGGTTCAAATTATTGAAACAGAACCCATGGTGGACCCCTATGGGCCTAACAATACCCTCCAGTCCGATCATGGACTAGAGAAAAGCCAGCCCCAATCGTTAGTATGCGTATAATTATTTTAATAATAAAATGTCTCATATCAAATGAGAAATATAAAGGAACAAATCAAATAATAAATATAACTTCTAAGGTTTTTAAGATAGTACGGACACGTGGTATTTCAGTAGTATTCTATAATTTTTCCTAATGGGCTCACAACAACATGTAGTTCTTTAAAATCATGTTTGATTAATAGAATTGATAAATAAATATAGGATTCTTGATCAAAAAATAAAAAATGGAATGTGAGATAACTATTTATTATGTATATATTTTGTTCTTTTTTCCGTACTTAAGATTATGAATTCCACGTCCTTCTCAATATTAAAAATTCATTAATTTCGTTAGATTGGATGTTCGTTACATATTTAATCTGATTAACAAAAATTACAATCAAATACAAAAATATAAGTCTTACATATTAATAATGTCAATCAAAACATATCATAAGAATATTGTTTGAAGATTACCCTAGATGGACCACCGAATATCTTCTCTATAATCCAATTTCTAATCTATATATTATCAGGGGTTGACTATCATGAATGTGCAAAACAAGATTTTGCTATGCAAGGTTGATGGTTGATATGCTCTGATGGTGCCACTTGGCATGAGAATTCTTTGCGTGGTTTTACTTTTCAAAAATACTTTTCCAAAAATTCTACTATCTTATTTTTTGTATTTTTTATTTTTACTAAATTTTTTAAATATTTTAAGTAATTTTTTTTTACTTTTTAGATACATCAAAGTAAGGTGCATCTAAAAAAGTAAAAAAAAATGTTTAAAATTTTAAAAATATTCACTAAAAATAAAAATACACGAAAACTAAAAAATTCAATTTTCAAAAAATTTAATCCAAAAAATTCAAATCAACCACACTGAAAGCTCATGTTTTGATTTAGAAAAAAACACTATTGCATGCGTCGTCATTCAATGTTGATTTATTTTGTTGTTATAGTTTCAACATTTGAGCCTGCCACGCTCAAAAAATTATTAGATTCTTCCAAAATATTCATAGTGTTATTTATGTAATTTTTTTAATAAATAATGACAAAATTATAATATATATTAAATGAGTTAAAAAATTAAGATAAATTATCAATAGGTCTTAATAGTTGGACTTAATTTCTATCAAGTCCCATTGAAAATAAATCCTAATAAAATCCTCACTAAAAATAATTTTTTTGAGGATTTTTTACATATGTCGCTAAAAATTGACAATTAGTGACTTTTTTGTCATGATTTTTATAAATTGTCGCTAAAACTTACAACTAGTTACTTTTTTGTAACGAATTTTTCAAATTGGTGCTGAAAGTTAAAAATTAATGATTTTTTTTTGTGACGATTTTTTTAAATTATTACTAAAATTTATAATTAGTAATATTTTTTGTGACAATTTTTAAATTGTTGAAAATTAATAATTAGTGACCCTTTTTTAATAGTATTTGATAAAAAAAAAATGTCATTAATCATCATAGGACCTATTAGATAAGTCAACTAATTAAGACCTACACGTAAGTCTCTCAAAAAATTATACATAAAATTAATATAAAATAATGTGATGAATTCTAATTTTTTTACATCAATCGAGATGTTATTATAAATTATATATGTAAATTTTGTAAGATGTCATCTCCGCTTGACAAATGTTTCACTTATAATAAATTTTTTTACAACAACAATGATTTAGAAAATTATGTAAATAATATCTGATAGTGTTTCGATACTTTCGAATAATTATTACCCTATATATGAGATATTATTATCTCAAAGATGCTGTTGTGTATCTGTTACTAAAAATCTAATTTGGATCAAATAGTCATAGATAAATCAATAGACGCAACTAAATTATCACAAAATAGAGTAAAAGTCAAACTTTATGGTTGAGTTTTATGTTTTAATTGGTTTAAGGACTCCTATTTGTTTATCATATATAAGGGTTGGATGTAAGAATGAGACCGAATATCATATGAGGTAGGTCCTACATATGTTTTTTGTCTCCTTATATCCTGTGTTTGGTTGCTCCAGATAAGGAATCCGGATAATAAATGATGCAAAAAGGAGATATGCAATATCCCACAGTATTGTATATATTCTCCACCGTCAAATATGACTCATCTTTCATCTAAAGATAAAAAATAATCATTCTCATCTTATTTAATCATATATCATATCTTAATCAAATATAGTATAAGTGACCTTAAAGTATATATAAATCATCTCATATCTTATAACATATTATATCACATCATTCTCCTTAGTTATTAGATATTCTCCTCAAATCCTTATATCCAAAAACGATCCAAAAACGAGGCCTGAGTATAAATTTTATCAATGCTTATATTATGAAAGGTGAAAATAAGATGAAAATACATATAGATATCATATTTTTTGTATCTACATTACAAAAGTTGACAACTACAAAACGGATTTGGGGTGATTGCTGTGCATTTGGGGTGATTGCGGTGCACCCCCGCACAGCAGCCATTGTTGTGTAGCTAAATGGGCACATTTCGATAATCCGAACCGCTCACATTTTCGAATACATCAAGTATAACATACATGCAAAAAATCAAATTAATCGGATATCGTTTATCCTTTCATCCACTCACATTTATATTCATTTTAATACTTTATATCACAATTATTATTTATTTTTGTAGATACAAATATGAGTGGATGAAAGGGTAAACAATATCTGATTAACTTGATGTTTTGCAAGTATGTTCTACTTGATATATTTTAAAATGTGAACGGTTCAGATTATCGAAATGAATCCCAAAATAGGCCCATTTAGCTGCACAACAGCGACTACTGTACACCCCGCATAGCAGCCACCCAAAATCCCTATAAAACCATCTATATCTAAGGGGGTTGTTTGAGATGTTCTAAATAAATATACTTTTTAACTTTTTATAAAGTATGGGTTAGGTTTGAAGTAATGTGGTAGAGAGATGATGTGACTTAAATAAAATAGTGACTTTTTAATTTTTTAATTTTTTTAAGAGATGCAAAATCTAGCCTAAAGTAAATCATCTTAAATTATTATGTTTGACACTTTTCCGTGTCATTAAAAATGTTTATAACAAAATTGAGTAACTAGATGACTTTGTTCTATTATTTATAAACTATGACTTGTAATTAACGGTAGTTATAAAAAATTAATTTATTTTATTATATTTTGTCCATTTTTTAAAATTTTATATTTTAATCTCAAGTTTCATAAATATAGACTGGTAGCCACTTCAACTTTTTAAAATTTGGATATGTGATTGTATAACATACAACAAAATAGAGTAATGCTACACATTATGAAAAGTTTCATGAAACTAATCTATGGATGATTGTATAGCAAACAATAAAATACTAAAATCGAAGGGTAGAAATTTTTCATAAAGGCTTTTCATGATATTTTTTTCATGATACCTAACATTATTGAATAAGATATCACAAACTAATCTAAGAATGAAGAATTTTCATGAAATTTTTCATCATATTTCTTTCATAAAACTTAACATTATTGTTTTAATTTTTAAGTATATTTAGATTATGTGCATCTAAAAAATAAAATTAAAAATTGGCTAAAATATGAAAAAAAAAAAAAACTAAAAATAAAAAAATTCAAAAAACAAAAAACTCACAACTAGACAAGGTGAAATTGTTATTATTTCCTCTTGTTTGGGAACGATTAAAGGAAGAAATTAAAAGAAAATCAAGTTTTATAATGTAAAAGGGGAAAAATTCTTAAAAATTAGAGGCAAAATTTTTAAAATATATATATATATATATTTTAAATCTAAACAAGTTTATTTTCTTTTCTTTTGTTTCCAAATCACCTAATCCAAAACTTGCGCTATGAGTTTTTAACCTTTATGCTTATGGTATCCTTGACAACTTCAATCTCCCAACTACTTTTCCAAATCTTTAACTATTTGTCTTAACTTTATAAACAAACTTTCCACCAAACATTTATATTGATAAATAAAACTGGAAACTAAAATGATAAATTATACTTTTTACTCTTAAATATTCATTTAAATTTTATTTTAATTCTCAACTTTTTAGTTATTACAATTAAGTTTTAAAATTTCAACTCATGTTTTGATATAATCCTCTCATTATTTACCGATAAAATTTTAGATGAGAAGTGTTGGTGAGGGGCACATGAATTTTAGGGATATTACAAAAACAAAAAACAAAACATTGAAAAATTATAAATAATTTTTTTTTAAAAAAAGCCTAGAGTTTAACTCTTGTAACTAAATAAATCCTGAATTTTTTATTGTATAAATTTAAATCTTAAACTTTTGATTTGTTGTCAATCTAAATCATTTGCCTATTTTTATTAAATAAAAGAGACAAAAAAAAAAATATTTTAGTCATTAAACTGAATGAATATAATATTTTAGATATTTTATGGACACCTACATTGAGTTTAATGATTAATATATCATTTTTTCATCAAATGTTACTTAACAAAAACTGGCATATGGTTTAGATTGAAAACAACTAAAAAAATTAAAGGGCATTTACACACAAGTCATAATTTATAAACTTATCTATAATCATAACTAAGATTTTTTTGGATATTCAAGTCTCATTAAATTTTTAATAGTTGGAATTGTCCTTCAAATAATGATTGTTCATCATTTATGAATATCTATAAAAGAATATGATGATTTGACATTTATTTTAATTTCCAAAACTTTAAAATATCAACTTTCAAATTAAAAAAACTAAAAAAAAAAATGTGCAAAATTGAAAAAAACTAAATTATTTTTTTTGTGCAAAACTGAAAATTTGTGTCTATAAAAGAGCATGATGATAAAACATTGATATGCAAAAAAGAAAAAAGAAAAAAAAAACTTTGAAAATGAAAAAACGGATAATATTTTCAGCTTTAAAACTAGAAAAAATTGATAATGTTCTCGATTTTATTAGATAGTTGAATCAAACCAATAAATAGAAAAACAAAAACGTTTAATCTCATGCTATCTTTTTTTATCAGTTAGTGAAACAATTATCTGGAGCATTATTATGTAAAATTGATAATGTTCTTAATTTTAAAAATTGGAAAAAAAACTAATAGTATTATCAGTTTTACTAAATATGATTTATTAGTTCAAAAAATCTTAGATAGGATCTGAATTACCATAACATTCATAAATAGGACTTTTAGATAATTAACTCAAAAATTAAGATTTAAATTGATAAAATTTAAAATTTATTCTATTACAAATGTCAAACTCTAGAATTTTCTTTGTAATTACCCAAAAAAATTTGTCTGGCAATTACTTTTATATTCTCCAACTTCCACTTAAATTTTATTTTGATATCACTTTTTAACTTTTAATCAAATTTTAAAGGTGGAGTGATGAGAGAATTGCATTAAAACATGAATGGAATATTAATTTAATTGTTACCATTAAAAAATGAGGGATCAATATAAAATTTGAGGGGGAAAAAAAAACTTGGAGGATAAAAAATACATTTTACCCAAATTAAAACATAAATTTTAAAATATTGTCCTAATCTAGGCCAAATTAAAAGAAAATTTACATGATAGAATGATAAGGTAATCCCAGAATATCATGTCACATTATTTACATGATATTTATGTCAAATGAGAAATCACAAAATGCATTAAATAAATCCTTCCTTATGTCTTAACTATTTAACAAAAAGTTGATCAGCTTGTCATAGTCGTAATTTTTTTAGTTGTGTTAAGACTATATTTAGAGTATGAATTTGGATAAAAAAATTGTAAAAAAAAGGATAAAATATGTTTAAAATATAATTATATTTTATTAAGCTAAAATATAAAATGCTAGCGACACCATGAGGGATTAGGTGGAATGTTCCCTGAAAAATTATTAGCCTAAAGGTTTTCTACCCAAAGTTCGAAAATAACATTTGGACTCTGAACAAAATGCTAGAATCCAAAATTGGGTCACTTTCCTTTTCTTTTTCTTTTTTCTTTTAAGAGTGCAGGCCACTATAGACTTTTCAGCAGTCATTGTTGAATATTTGATCAATGGCTTTCCGCAAAAAGTCAAAATAGCATATACCCCAACAACTCCACCTAATCCCTCTTGGTGTGTCCAATGCATATCACTCATTAAGCTATTCGACTCATTTTTTATTTAATAAAAATTCATTTAAAATTAGGGTTGTTTGGGGTGTCATAAATAAGTGTATTTTTTGTCTTTTTAGACTAAAAAATGGAGGTTGAAAATATGGATGTTTAGGTTAAATTTTTGACTTTTTATGAAAAAATGTGTAATAAAAAATTGTAAAAATTGATTTGTAGGAAAAAAATTCAACTTGGGAGTTGTGCAGCCGTAATTGTTGACTTTTGGTGAATAGTGTTAACTTTTTAACTTTTTGAATAACTTTTTGACTTTTTAACTTTTTAGCTATATGCCAAACTTGGCCTTAATTCATATGTAGATTAATTAAATTTAGATACATTTTAAAAGTTGTTAATTTTTCTAACACAGTTCAAACTTGGCTATATAAACTTATATACACTATAAAAAAAAAAAATCAAAATATTAGAACTTCGCTCTATTAAAAATCATTTGAGATCAGCTTGAAAGAAAAAAATTAAAGAAAATTTTAAACACATTCTAAAGATCAAATTATATTTTCAATCCAAACCTAAATAACTTATTATTCTACTTGATTAGTCTCATTACCAACCCTAATTATGCATGTTATAGAACATTTTTGACTTGGCTCTTGAAGAGTAATGAACACTTCAATTTCTTCTTTTGAAGACCTAATATTTTCCATAGAATTCCTCATTTCTTCACAAACATGTAACTCTCCATGTTAATAATATTTTTGTCACTATGAAACCTAACCTTATATGAACTTGTTCTTCCTTCATCCTAGAGAAGACCTGTTAAAAAACATGTTTATATCATGTCTTTTAATATAGTTAAAAAAGGCCAAATCTCCATAAATCAATCTTTTAATTGAGGTTTGGAGGTTTGACTTGTTAATCTAACAAAGCGTGTGAGTGAAATCAAAAAAGATTATTTCCTCCTATGAATGACCCGCTCAACCCTAATTTTTATACACTCCATGTTGGTCATGTTCGTATCATATTATCCCGAGTTCATGTTAGAATTCTTTCAACACTATTTAGTTAATTTTTTGTTATTATCATGTCATGTAAAAAAATTATATTGATGTACAAAATCATTACAAATTTTCCCTCACAAATTAATTTTATGAAACTAATCATTACTAAATCAAATTATTTACAAAGAATATTAAATTTGATTTCGTTTCTCCAATTTCAAAATATTAAACACTACTACTAATTATGAAAAGATCAAATTATCTCAAATAGAGAAAGGAAAAAAAAAAAAAAACTATATTGATCCTAAAATTTTATTTTACATTTTTTATAATTCAATTAAATAAAGTTACATAAGGAATTTAAATATGTGATGACACAACGCGCCTTAGTAAAAAATTATTAAGAAACAACTAATCCGCCTTGGTGTCCCATAGATTTTTCTAATTTTGAAACTCATTCAGCTTATTTGGTTTCCTAATTTAGAATTCATTTTTCAAAAAATTTAAAAAATTTTTTTTCCGTATTTTGTTGTTTTTATTGAATTTTTTAATATTTTAAGCAAATTTTTTAATTTTTAAATACACCTAACATAAATACACTTGAAAAATATAATATTTGTGAAAAAAAATCTTCAAAAAATTCACTAAATATCAAAAATACAAAAAAAAAAAAATGAAAATTCAATATATTTCCGTATTCTTGTGTATTTATTGATTTTTTGTAAATATTTTATTTTTTAGATACACATAAGTAAGGTGCATCTAAAAAAGTAAAAAAAAACTGTTTAAATTTTTAAAAATATTCACTAAAAATAAAAAAATATGAAAAATAAAAACTCAATTTTTAAAAAATAGAAACCAAACACAGTAATTCATTTTTTAAGCTTAGCTCGAACTTCACTTAATAAACTTGTATATACTATAAAGAAACCAAACTACACAAATTTGATTCAATTAAAACTCATTTGAGAGTAGCACAAAATGTCAAAATCAAACTTTTACGTTTTCAAAGTAAACTTAAATAACTTGCTTAGTCAATTCAATCTGATTCATTTAAACGATCCTAATTATGCAAGTTCTAGCACATGTTTGACTAGGCTCCGGAAGATTAATGAATCACTCTAATTTCTTAAAAACATGTTGACATCAAGTCTTTTGATCTAGCTAAATTCCATGGAAGCAAACGACAAAGCAATTGGTGTAATTCAAGGATTTTCCCAAACAACGTGAGAAAGTTTCAATAATTGTTGCAATTTTTGCAATTTCTTCTGAACATTCTATCAGAAAATGTTGGGACCGTGTCGTTCATAAATCAATCTTCTCACTGAAGTCAAGAGATTTGGTTAGTTGTTAGTCTAAGAATGTGTGTGAAGTGAGTGAAACTTCAGAGATTATCCCCTCCTAGGTCTGAATCACATGTCCAAGTTCAGAGAGAAAGCAAATGCACAACATTTGA